>JACEII010000464.1:15007-26581 GCA_014332785.1 Antheraea mylitta
TACAACAACTAACATTGCAGCAGTCCCGAAGTGCGCGTTCTCGTACAAGAAATGTATCTCGATCCCGGTCTCCACCAACTCGACTGAACTCTAGTTACCGAAGATATCCAGTTTGCTGGTACCATATGAAATTTGGTAAAAAAGCCACACGTTGTTCAAAGCCTTGTGATTATCAGATGGAAAACTACAAGGGCAATCAATAATGGCGGCCAATGATTGCCCAAGTACTACAGGTCGCCTATTCATCACCGATCGCACATCAAAAATTCATTTTTTAGTGGACACTGGTAGCGATCTTTGTGTTTATCCTCGGTTTTTAGTAAAAGAGAAACTTAACAAAACAGACTACCAACTTCGAGCAGCTAACGGTTCTATAATCAACACTTACGGTCACATTAATCTTAAATTAGACTTTGGACTTCGTAGAAGTTTTACTTGGCGTTTTATTGTGGCAGACGTTACCAAAGCTATTATTGGTGTTGATTTTTTAGCATACTATCAACTAGTAGTAGATTGTCGTAATAAGAGATTGTTAGATAGCATTACAAGATTATCATCTGTTGCTTCATTAGTTTATGACTCTGCAAACATACATTCTATTAAAATACCTTTAGACAATACGATTTATCACAAAATTTTATTAGAGTTTCCTGAAATCACTCGACCACCCGGTGTAAATCGTACGACCACACACTCTACAGTACATCACATACGTACAACACCTGGCCCTCCAATATGTAGTGCACCACGTCGTCTTGCTCCAGATAAGTTAAAAATAGCTAAACAAGAGTTTGAAGAGATGTTAACAAGTGGAACAGCGCGACCATCCGAAAGTGCGTGGTCATCACCACTGCACCTAGCCCCTAAAAAAGATAATGGGTGGCGCCCATGCGGTGACTATCGGATGCTTAACGCTAGAACCATCCCAGACAGGTATCCTATTAAACACATTCATGATTGCACACATAACATAAAGGGCTGTAAGATATTCAGCACTATAGATTTAGTTAAGGCTTACAACCAAATACCTGTTTGTGAAACAGATATTCCAAAAACGGCAATTACAACTCCTTTTGGGCTATTTGAATTTCCATATATGACCTTCGGTCTTCGGAATGCTGGGCAAACTTTTCAAAGATTTGTTGATGAAATTACTAGGGGTTTAGATTTCTGTTATACATATCTCGACGATTTTTTGATTTTTTCAAAAAATGAAGCCTTACATAAAAAGCATCTACGAGAAGTTTTTTCCAGATTGCAACGTTATGGATTAGTGATCAATGTCTCAAAGTGTGTATTCGGAGCCAACGAGGTAACATTCTTAGGTTACCAGATATCAGCAAGTGGTACGAAACCTCTTGATGCTAAAGTTAAAGCTATAAAAGATTTTCCTCTTCCTACCAATATTAAACAGTTGCGTAGATTTATGGGAATGTTAAACTTTTATCGACGTTTTATACCACACGCCGCACGAATACAAGCACCACTAAATGCCTTATTAGCGGGTAATGTCAAAAATTCACAATCAATCACTCTGAATGGAGACACACTTGAAGCGTTCAATGAAAGTAAAGAGAGCTTATGCAATGCAACGTTACTAGCTCACCCAGATTGTGAAGCTAACCTTGCATTAGTAACCGATGCCTCGGATTCAGCAATTGGTGCCGTTTTACAGCAATTTAAAAATAACAAGTGGCAACCTTTAGCCTTCTTTTCGCATAGATTAACTCCAGCACAACAGAAATATTCGCCATATGATCGCGAACTTCTTGCAATTTATGAAGCCATTAAATACTTTCGACACATGCTTGAGGCCAAACACTTTGTAATATACACAGATCATAAACCAATTAGCTTCGCTTTTCATGAAAAAAAGCGGAATTGTTCACCCAGGCAATACAGACATCTGGATTTTATTTCCCAATTCACGACCGATATCAGGCATATATCTGGAAAAAATAACATAGTTGCTGACACCTTATCACGAATAGATGAACTTGAAGTACCAATTAAAATGGAAGACTTAGCTGAATCTCAGTATTCCGACCAAGAATTACAAAATATACTTAAAGAAGGTTCGTCACTTTGTTTACATAAATTCGAGCTACCAGGATGTCATCGATTTTTGTACTGCGATATCAGTACACCTACATCCAGACCCTTTATAACAAAGGAATGGCGAAAAAAAGTATTTAATGTTTTACATTCACTTAGTCACCCAGGTGCCAACGCAACAGTGAAATTAATTTCACAACGGTTCGTTTGGCCAGGTATACGAAGAGATTGTAGGGAATGGGCCAGGACATGTCTTCAATGTCAACGCACTAAAGTAATTCGACACGTATCGGCACCATTGGACACATTTGATTTGCCTCGTGCTAGATTTCAACAAATTCATATTGATATGATCGGACCTCTACCAGTATCGCAAGGTTATCGTTACTGTTTAACAGCCATCGATCGCTTTTCTCGATGGCCAGAAGTCATACCCATTATGGATGTTACAGCCGAGACAGTGGCAAAAGCGCTTTTTTCAGGTTGGATTGCCAGATTTGGTAGTCCAGTTGATATAATCACGGACAGAGGCCGACAATTTGAATCTGCCTTGTTTCAGCAATTATCAAAAATATGCGCATTTAATCACAAACGAACAACTGCATATCACCCAAAGTGCAATGGTATGGTGGAAAGATTTCATCGTCAATTAAAAGCTTCAATTATGTGCCACGCATCGAATCACTGGACAGAATGCTTACCTTTCGTACTGCTAGGCATAAGAAGCGCCTATAAAGTTGACCTACAAACATCACCCGCCGAAATTGTATATGGCGAACCTCTAAGACTACCTGGAGAATTTTTTGAACGTTCGTCAAGCGGAACTACTGATATGGCTGACTTTTCCGCCCGTATGCGTTATTTTGCAAAAAATTTGAGACCCATTCCTGCGTCACGTCATAGTAAAGAAAAAGTATTTATATTCAAAGATTTAAAAACATGCGACCACGTTTTTATCCGGGATGATACAGTACGTGGCTCCCTTCAGCCAGCTTACACAGGCCCTTACAGGGTGCTAGAGAGAGGACCGAAGGTATACAAAATTAATATCAAAAATAAAATGGTATCAGTATCTATTGACAGGTTAAAGCCGGCTTACATACTGACACAAGAAACAGAGTTAGATAACTATACACCATCATTAACTAAAACATCATCAGTGCAGGGTGACAAAAATCAAACTCAAAATCGGACACGGTGTAATAAACGTGTTCGATTCGCAGATTCACACCATCTTTGTCCTGCACTTGGGGGGGAGTGATGTAGGAACTCTATTTGCATGTTTACGTGCTAGTAACCTTTTTACTGCGACTCTCTCACTTCGTGTTATAAAATTTATATTACGAAATGTCAAATGGACGGTCTTCTGTTTTTGCATTGTCATGAGCTAGGAATCTGTCATTGCTAATATATTATTGTAAGTGTATAATTATTAAATGTTTTCCTAAACTTCCATTAACCGCAAGAGAGCCGCGTCATTATTACAACCGACGCTTGACGCCCTACCCGGCTGGTTCAGCAAGTGGCGGCTGAATATAAATGTCAGGAAGACACAAGCCTTTCAGCCCAGATATGCCAAGAAGCCAGTACCCCTTCTCAAACTCCAGGGGCAATCACTTCCGTGGAGGTCAGAGGTAAAATACCTCGGAGTGACCATTGACCGGGGGTTGACTTTCAGACAGCACATCCAGGGCAACATTGCACGAGCGAGGAAGGCGAGGAGAGTGCTGTATCCGGTGTTTTCCTCTAAAATTCCCTTTCGCACCAAACTAGGCCTCTATAAGACGTACGCGAGGTCACGACTCACGTACACAGCCCCGGCTTGGTTCAGTTGCGTGTCAGAATACCTTAAGCGCAGATTACGAGCCCAACAAAGCCAGACGCTGAGAACGATTGTCGGGGCACCACGATACGTGAGAAACACGACGATCGCTCGCGATCTGAGAATAGAGAGCCTAGATGATTTCATAAGCAGCCTCGCCTCGAACATGTTTCGAAGAGCAGATACATCGGCGTGGACACACCTCCGGAACATCGCTCCGTTGCACGCTCGACCACCAGAGGAAAGCATTCTCCCGAAAAAGCGAGTTAAAAAAGAGGCGCGAACACTTGTTCGCTCACTCGAGCTTGAGCGAGAGGACGCGCCGCAGATAACCAGTCAGGAGGCTTAATTACAAGCCCCGTGTATAGACACGCCTTTTTAAAAGGGCGGCGACAAATTACCACCGCAGAAGGGGCAATCCTTGAACGGTTTCCCCGCACCAGAACAGGTGCGAGAAGACAGCAACCGGAAGAGCATAAAGAGATATGCTATACACACGTGTTTGTGTGTGCATTTAGCTCTGTAATACTACGGAACGATACTAATTCGGTTTTCACTAACATTTAGAAAGATTCTTACAGTAGGTGTGTAATGAATGCATATTAAATAGAGAACAGAGAAAAGTCGATGTATTGTAATTAAGTCTTATGAGTTTTCTCTATTACTTATATTTCCGATAAACTATTTACGATATATTAACATAATGTACTACGGAACTATATATCTTGAAAATACCTACTATATAGACGCTGCATCGCCTGTGACGCGATTAAGGAAACGTAGGTTTGCCCAAGGCCTACGTCATCCTCTCGACCTTACCGGCAAGAAACCACAGCAATGACAAGTCGATACGTGTGGAACCAGTTTGGTTGCAGGCATTTGATACATATTACGAGTTGAACTCTGCTAGCGCCTAAAAGGGATTCCAACCCTGGGTTTTTCCTAGGAGTTTACCATCTCCTGACGGTTACAAACCAATGGTAAAGGAGTTCGTCTCTCCGGTATTTGCAACATGGTGCTTGGATCGATAATTGAATTAATCGCCTCTTATGAGGCCTCTTATAACGCCCGTCTAGGTGTTGTATTATTCGTCACCGGCACAATACGGCATTAAAATATTTCTTTTTCTACGTGGTGAAATCTCTTATAGATACCCACCCTCCCGGGGGAGAGGGTGGGTTACGTCCGACTCGCACGGACTAAAACCCCACGGTGTAAATCTTCCGCTATGGTTGGGGCGGCACGAGATCGCTATAGACTTCATCGTGCCGCCCCAGCGGTGTGGCCCAGCAGCAGAAGTGCCTCCGCCGGGCCCTCGTCTTGTAAGGAGACAGCCGGCTACACACCAGCTGTCTCCTTCTCGTCCGCCGGACCTGTGCAATGGTAAGATGGTGCCCCGACCCACCTCCCCTAGGTCCGGCTACGGTGGCGGGAGAAGGCGCGTGAACTGGCGCCTCCTCCTACCAGTTCTTCTTTGGCGGAGAGGGCCGCTTAGAGGGTCCTTCTCGTGAACCCTCTCCGCTGCCTCCTTCTGCGAGACGACCTCCTCGCAAAAGGAAGCAACAACGTTACACGCATTCTCGCTGCCGAGCATGGCTTTGACGACGCTGGGCAGTGAGAGATCATCACCTACCACGGCAGCCAGAATGCGGCGCCGCTCCTCCCTCGCAGCACATTCGGAAAGTGTGTGCTGCGCGGTGTCCAGTTCAGCGCCGCACTCATGGCACACGGCGGTCGGCTCCCTGCGTGCTATTCGGTACAGGTACCAACCGAAGCACCCGTGCCCGGTCAGTACCTGCACCAGACGGAACGTCAGAGAGCCCCATCTTCTATTAAGCCATTCGGGCAAGACCGGGCGAACGGCGTCCATAGTGTATCTACCGTATAGCGCGTCCGCCAGGTCCCGCCCCCACCTCTCCAATCTCACCCCTCTCTCGACCTTTCTTTTCTATAATGAAAATACCTACAGAAATGTATCAAATAATACATTATATATCTCTATCTCCTGAAGATAACCAATAATAATGATTTTACGTATTATTAAATAGCAGCTGTATATTTGGGAAATTATTCAATTAAAAGTAAAGAAGAATCTCATTCCAATGTAAATTTACTTTTATAGTATAACTTTTCAGTGAATATTAATTACGCGCATTAATTTTTTTTTGTACACTTTGTGACAATATAATGTCTTCTCATATTAATTTACCCCTTCTTTATTTCGTTCCTGTAAATATATCCATAAGTGTAGTTTAAAGGTTTTTAAAACAAGCAACTATTACTATGAAAATACGTACGTCGTGATTTTTCATTGTAGACCGCCATCTGTGTGCGAGCTAATGAACGGGTTCTGGGGGGTCGGGGGGTCGGGCTGATGTTGACTGAGGCACGTAAAAACGAAATTGAACTCCGCCAGTATTAATGAGACGCTCTTTGCCGATCGGCGACCAATCAAATCGGGATTATCCGATGCTGACTCGGAAGGTTCGTGGAAAGTATTGTGATCGCTACGGCTTTTAGCTTGAACGCATTACCTTACTGACTGCGGTCGTACAAACTGATGGAATGCTGTATCATTGAACTTTGGTTTGGTTTCCTTCATTTTATTGTAACAATATATTATATAGTATTTGACAATAAATGAATACATAACTTTGTACCATCTTTAAGCACAACGCGAACATCAAGGATTGTGACATTTTAGGTATTTCAAGTTCTTACTCAAAACGAATGCAGGTAATAAATAATATATGTTACAAATCCATGATATCACAACTATATCATTGTTACAAATACATTAAATAAATAAATCATTAATTATTGAAGTACATAATTAATACAAGACTCATAAAAAATATAACACGAATCGCCAGATTTTGACTTTTCTCCAAGGTGACATAATAGTACAAAATAAAAAATATATATCAACGAGTGTAGAGGTAAATTCTTTAACAAAAGTATTTCAGTAAAGTTCCAAATATATTCATAATATAATACTTATTTTATACGGTCACTAGTGTTAAACATTATAACCTTATTAATATTACTACAGCACTGATTCTTTTACCTATATCATCAACGTCTATATATATATTGATTAAATACCGTTCGTATAGTACTTTGGCAGCTCGCTTATGTAGTTAGTTGTTACACATGCACCCCCCAAATAACCTATAATATGTTGAAAGATTTGCCTCCATATGCAAATCATTTATAAGTTAGAAACTTGCATTGTAAATGAAACTCGATACTATTGGTCACATTAAGACATGTCAATTAAAATTGCTCTTTCTGAAAATGTTTTATTCCGACCCCAACAAGAAAAGAAAGCGAAAGAAAGTGTAAATGCTCGAATACATCAGATGCATTACACCGCAAATGAATACATCACAATTAAATTAATTTAAATGGTTATCGTGACCGCAACTCTAATTATTTGGTAAGCGTATTCGCATACCTCGTCAATGGACCTAGATTCGAATCCTTGCGATCAAACCAGAGCTCTCGATAAAGTGAAATATCATAATTTTTGATGGTGGAGATTTTAATAAGTTCCCCTGGTTAGCTACTGCAGATGACTTTGGACAGCTACACTCGGGAGCCGGTAGACCATTACATATAACGTGTTTATGATATTAAACTTCATTGTCAATTAACATCACAACATAAAACGTCGGTACATAGTATGAAATAAATCGAGGCACTGAAGAGGACTGCGGACAAAAGTGAAAACTCAATAAAATAGAATAATCGTGTTCTGTTTTGATTTTTTAAATAAATTACAGTGTGATTAATTTACATTCCATGCTTTGTAAATTGAAATTATTATCATTGGTCTCTCTTTCACATATATTGGCACTCCGAATAATAATTATCTACGTTTTTATACAGTTTATCATTAATATATCATAGGTTGCATAATTTCAATACAAAATAACAATATTAGATGTACATAGGCCCCTATGCGTGGTTAGTCTGGCGCAAGCCGCGCAAGCTCAATACAATCGGTCACGCTTACTAGCATGTCATAACGTGAAATTATACATTTATCTCCTTCCATAAATACCGCTCAATGCTCCTAGACAAGTTTTTACTTCAAAAAAATTCACTCCAATGATTTGTTTCCAGTACTCAATTTTCTAAAAAATTTAACAAATTCTTTGCTATTATTTCTGAAATATGTATAAATTAATATATTATTGTACGTGTATTAGTAAAAAAGGAACTTATTTTCAAACTTTTCAATGATTTCCACAGAACAATACAAACGTTTAATAAGTTGAATTGTACCAATCTGAGAGAATTATAAAGTTAGCTTCAGACTGTCGCTGCCGCTACAACTACGGGTTAAACATAAATCTAAGGTTATGTTAGCGACCGGACAGCGAAAAGTTCAGTATACGCTACGATTGGATTGTGAAACATTACATTTTCTCTGGAAAACAAAAATAATTATCCTATCCTTTCTTTATTTCTTACATAATTATTGTATATTTTTTGTAGTTTCTTTTTAGTACAAGTGAACTGATATCGGCATTTGTACTTAGTATATACATCACTTTAGTTGATCTATGTTTTAATATTAGTTTTACTGTGTTGAATTGACAATAGGATCGTCAAGTCAAACTGCCTGTGTTTTCTGAATCAGTTGTAATTTTCATTATTGTTTTTAGTTATATCATGAGATACTATTTGTATCACACGAATCCTGCTTTTGGTCTGGATAAAGTAACTTATTCGCACTACTTATTGACTGTTTACAAAATTAAATTTGCGTAACGATAAACGAGTGATGGTCTACGTGGCTTCCCCGAGGAAACTAACCCGGACAGGATTGCTGACGCTCTCCGGGAAAATGGACTGCACCCGGATCACGTCTGGGAAATTAAACGGATGAGAGGAAGACAATGGAGCATCTTCTCCTGCTCACTAAAACGAACGCCAGATACAACCACAAAAGTCTATGGAATAACTGAACTCGCCTTCATGGATGTGAAGATCAAAGGGTGGCGTGGGAAGAGGGGCCCGACACAATGCCACCGGTGCCAGCAGTTTCAGCACTCTTTCTACAACTGCCACCGTCCAATCCCATGTGTGCGATACGGTGGCCCTCACTTCGCTCATCAGTGCAAACGTCCACTTGAAAAACCGCCAACCTGCATTAATTGCGGGGGCGCACACCCCACAAGGCGGCTCTATGCGCCGTCTTCAGGAGAGAAGCAAGAAATCGGAGAGCAGACACCGCCGCCCGGTTAGGTGACGCTGGAAGAGCGAGGGTGCACACTGTTCGAGAGCACAAGAATGTCGAGGAGTCGGTGGCAGGATGCCTGATGGCACCAGCCAACAACCCTCTCACGCAAAAGATATTCATGAAAAGTCAAAGAAAATGAAAAAAACCCCACGCCCGCATGAACGCGATCAATAAGATGCCCTAACTTAAAGATAAAGATCCTGGTGGCACATCAAATAGCAAGACTTCCACACTGCTAATCGGAATGACTCCTAAAGACCACCGAAAGGAAGCACCACTTTGTCACCAAATAGCTTGTAAAGCGACCCAAGAACATGCCCGTTTTCACGAGCAACGATAGACAAGCCACTGAAGGAGGCAATGGCTTCGAGCAGTTCCCTCGTATCCCGCGCAAGGGAGGGGGGGATTGAGAAGACCCCGATGATAATGATGGTCGATTGTCGACATCGTGACGTCGACATGTAAGTGTTTTCATCCTGAAACATTTTTTTTTTATTGAAGCACGACAAAGTCACTGCACTTTGCTTGATGGTAAGCATAGTACAATCCAAAAACAGTGGCGAGCACCGAGAGACAGAATATCCATCGTCGGTCGCCGCTGTCATGCCGGCCATAATGACGAAAGTGACTCGGTACTGAATATACACAGGCTGATGCCGAAACGCGACGCGCAAAAGTGAGTCACTATGACGGGCTTTTTCGCCATGTACATGGTGGTTGCGACCCAGTCGGGCTGTAAAACCCTACCACTCCGCTATAGCCATTGCATCCTTCATTGATCAGCAGGGTGCACCACGTGCAGGTGAGGTTGGCTTGGGTGTCTCAAGTCTTAAAATGTTACTCGACACCCCTTACACCCCTTATGATAGGTTTCCGATTATGTACGTTACTAGTAATTCAAAAGTTTACCAATTTATAGAGCATAATCGGTGCCGCTTCAACCGCTAGTATGCTATAAACAGAACATCGGATATTCCATCGGGACTCATCAGTGCTACACTCGCCAGAATAATTTCCATTGTAAAGAGAATCGACCGCTCCCGCACCACTTACCCAAGAGACCACCTTTACAAGCCCCCACGTTAGAATTACCGTTTGTTCGTCGACAATAGTACGTGTATTCACGAGTCCATACTTCATATTCCACGTACTTACATTTAGTTACATTTCTACATATGTAAAGTCAGTTTTAGTAGTGAATGTCTACTAAAATAGTTTGCTATGCCGCGGCCCGCACAAATACGGGCCACGGCCGTAGAAACTTTTTAGTCTATATTCTTACAATTCTGAAAAATTCCACACAGCACATCCGATTTTAAATTCAGATTATTTATTATTTTATCGATAATTAAAAGTAACTTACATGACAATGTAATTGAGATTTTCTATTTACAGCTATATTTTTGTATTACAACCAAATAAATATTTTTATATTCTTCAAATAATTGTATACCCGTATAGTTCATATTCATACCATGACTATAAATATAATTTATGGAATAATTAGGTAAAGGAGTTTTCGTGCTGGATATACGCTGATACGTTTGGGCCGCAACGTGATACTAAGAGTTCCCGGTGCAATTCCACCTACGAATAACCTTTATATTACTTTATGACGATATCTCTTACTGGTTTTACTATATATAACATTTCTTACGTATAATTTTAAATATCGGCTCTAGACAAACTAATAAGAGTTACTGATTCCTGTGTTATACGCATGGTTGTCGCAACCAACTTGGGTACAGATTCTTATCAACTTGCTGTTCATTTTGCTTATTTATACGCACTAATCTGTAATATTACTGAACAGATGTTGTTCTAAGTTATATACTATGTAAAATATTGATCTAAATCGTAGTAGTTTAGTTTTTTAACCGGTGGGATATGACTCCAATAACCGCAGGTTTAAACCCAGGAATTTAGGAATACAAAAATGTGAATTTCTCAGAGTTTGAAATCGTCAATACGCCGTAGTCTGGTAATTAAATCCATACCTTCTTTAGGGAAGAGGCCTGTGATCCTGTACTGGGTCTTGTATAGGCTAATGACATTGTTCTTTATTTATAAAAGTACAGACTAGTTCTTGTTAGTTTTGAACGTGTAAGTTTTTAAGTAAATAAGTCGCTAGAAACGTTTCAACTAATTTCCATTGATTATATGAAAAATAGTTGCAAAATTCTGAAGATTCAGAAGTAGACCAGTTTCACACGTATATAATTAAGTTTTGCTGAAATGTGTATATTATTTTATCCAAAGAACCTCCAGAAATAATTCTCAATACGAACTCAAAACTATCGCTTATAAAACATGAAATTAAATTTACGTTTCTACTTTCATTATAAAGGATAATTACAACTCGTGCGGAGTTTCTGAATTTGTAATCCAACTGATTATGTGAGGGATTAATTACAAATTCAACGAGAACGTGCGTCGTGATCCGCCG
>JACEII010000465.1:0-18462 GCA_014332785.1 Antheraea mylitta
AGCCAGTCCAAAGTTATGAGGTAACAAACATAAAAAAAAAAAAAAAAACATACAGACGAATTGATAACCTCCTCCTTTTTTTGAAGTCTGTTAAAAATACAGTGTCATCGTGTTTGTTCATGATGAACTCTGTAACTACTCAACTGATCTTCCTTCTAACTTTCAGAGATCTTCAACTTCCAACTTGAGAGATACATTAACGTATATTTCAATTCTCAATATTCTTTAATTACAAATGGAACGTTTGTTATTGTAGTAAACTTCACCGGTCTCGACCAGATGGCATTTTAAATAAGTTTGTTGATATAAAACTGTAAGACCGACTATTATAGATATCTCATAGAAGAGCAACTTTTTAATTGTCATAATTGTTTAGGCTACAAATGATTAGGAAATCGTAGTCCGGCGAAGCTGTTAAGACCTTGCTGGGATTATAGCGTAGTTAGTTCGAAAAAAAAAATGATTAGGAAATATCGTAATGCAGAACGGTACATTACCTGCCTCCTTTAAAATTCATGTAGTGCCATTCTTACTAACCCGAGTTTCTCGCTAATGCAGGTACATTCGTAGCGTTTCCCTCTTTAAAAAGGTATGCAGGAATAACAAGTCACAGCAACTTTATAAGTGTAGGTATGTAGATACTTACGAAAACAAAAATTCATGCACTATGTGACTTTATTTTAATTAGAATTTATTTACACTTTAAAACATCCGTCAGTTTCGTTTGGGTTTCTGTTTTTGTATTTTGAATATTTTATTATTGTATTTTATTGCTTTAACTCATAAATTTTGACGAATATTGCTTGATCAACAACCGCCGCGTATTCTTATAGTTAGCTTCATTCGAGTAACCTTTATTTTCGGAATCTCGTAAATTACATAAATAAATAAAGCTCGACTGTCGCTTACAGAGGTATAGATAAGTAGCAGTCTCACTTACGGAGGTCCACGAGGGAAAAACGACTCTCTCTTACGAGGGTTTCTGTTTTTCGCTGATAGAAGTTTTGGGAGCTTAAACTGACGGGTCCTGGCTATTACTCTCACTTGTAGAGTTTTCTCACTTACCCAGGTTTGAATGTATATAAAAATGTAGTTGGTTCCCGAGTATCGGAGTAGCATAAATAGGAGTGGAGTAAGGTACAAGTGTGTGGTGTGTGTCGGTGCAGGTGTTCCTGAACCTGCTCGCGATGTTCCCGCTGTCGCCGTACGCGGAGCCGCGCGCCGGCGAGGAGGCCGCCGACTCGCCCGAGACCGAGAACTACGAGGCGCTGCTCTCGCTCGCCGAACGACTCGGCGAGGCGAAGCCCCGCGGTCTCCCGAGACACCACATCGACCAGCTGCCCAGCTACAAGTACTCGCCGCAGAACCACCAGGGTACGCTATTTTTTTTATAGTACCTGGGCGAGCGGACCTACAACTGTTAGGTTTGCCTTAAAAAATTAACATTAAAAAAAAATCTCTTATAGGTTTATATGGATTTTCGAAGCAACCGATTTCCATCTAAGCTATTTTTGATTTGACAGTGCCTATATTCTAGCTATATTTTTTCATTGCGTGAAACTCAGTAGTTAAAAAAAGTTTTCTATGAAAAAAATTCAGCTAAATCGATTTATCGTCCCCGACACTACCTACCTACTAAGTTTTACGGGAATAGATGATGCCGTTTCCGGGATTCTGAATATATATAAATATAAAAATATACATAAAACTAAATGATTAGACAATAGAAATATTTATAGAGGGTACTCTGCGCTATATTTTCGTTCTAAATCGATTTAAAAGATATGCGCTTAATATTTGATCTAATTATCTAGAGAAACACAAAAAATATATTGAATCCATTACGCGGTTTTGTTAAAACACAGTGTCATTGACCGTTAGGTGATTTAAATTACACTTGAAAGTGAATGTGGAAATGTCAGGAACAAAACAACAGGGCTTATTGACCGTTTTACTATCGAATGTGTTATTAATTCAGAGTCGCCCATTGTAGTTTTCGACACCGGTCATTGCAATTTATTACGATTGTGTTTATACTTTTGAAAGTCTTAAAACAAACTTTAACTTAGGTTTACTTGATTGTATAATAGGATTTGTTTCTATATTATTACTTTATATGTTAAGTGTGACCATGAAGTGTCATTTCCTAAAATACTGCAAATGTTAGGTAAACAAACAGATGGGTCACCTGATGTTAATTTATCACTGTCGTCCATAGACACCAGCATTACTATGAGAGTCGCGTGTGTATCGAAGTGCGTTTTCGGCCTTTTAAAGAAGTTTACGTTCATTTCTTGAAAATTTGTAATCGCTAATGATTTGAAAGTAGCTGCTGGAAGCCTCATGCATGCTCTCATACCACTTTTTTCTCTCCATTCGCATAATAATGGCAATGGTATTACACCATTTAATACCCAAAGACAATTAAAAAAATAGTTTAGATACGTTACCTTTATGATACATATGATGTACGATAACGCACACACACGTAAAGTAACATTGTGACTGCACACTGTCTTAGATATACCTAATGTGGTAATAAGATAGCTTCTCAATATCATTGGTGAAACATCAAAAGGAATAGTTATATGTTGCTTAGGCATAGGCGGATTGACGGGGCGGCCGACAAAAGTAAACTAGTTAGCTAAACTTTAACAAGGCGCTGTTGGAATGCTTATAACGTTTCTACAGATTTTAGTAACAATATCATTGGTAGTACATTCTACCGTGATACTAATGAGTATCCTGAGTTAGTTAAAAAGTCATTAGCCTCGGATCGCTTTCTCCGGACGATTCGTTAATGTGGATCATTGAGCCTAGGTATCATATCTTTATGTTCGAGAGTGTGTCTGAAGATTGCGCGGTATCCATAGTTTCAAAAGTTTTACAACAAACTTTAATGAAGGTTCTCCTTGTCGTTTATTAGTTTTGATTTCGATATTATCATTATATATGTCAAATGTGAGCACATAATATAATGTCGTTGAATATTGCGAGTGTTGAACCGGTCACCCGGTATGTATGATGTCGGTGTGAGCAGGCGAGCAGACGTCGTGCGTGGTGTGCATGTGCGAGTTCGAGGCGCGACAGACGCTGCGGGTGTTGCCGTGCGCGCATGAGTTCCACGCCAAATGTGTCGACAAGTGGCTCCGGGTAATATATACTAGTATACAATACACACACACACACACACACTAATCGAACTTGTAACTGTGAATGAAAACACGTCCGTCGAAATGGATATGACGGGTCTCGTTTATCTCTACACTCCAGAGTTTTGACAAATTGGCAAATGGAATTCTTGATCTCTCAATGTTCTTTCCACACTTTCGTAGGTGATTTATCAAAAAAGTAAAAGTTGGGCAAACTTGGACAAACGACTAACTTCAAAAATCCATCTCGAGATCACTTTTTTTTTTCGGACACTAGCCCATGTATTTTCAATCATTCGTAAAATTTATTATAACTTCTATAACAAAAAAAAAAAACAATTGAGCCGTCACGGGACGCCTAGCAGATGTAAAATATTGTAATTGATTTGTATAAGTTATGTGCATTAAAGAACAGATTACGACAGGAATCAACTATGGCATAATGGAAAGATAAAGCATTACAAATTTCTTCCATAAAATAATGACTGTTTAATCATTTTATTACATAAATATTCATTTTTATTAAATACAAAAATTCAACTAGGCGCGGTGTCTTTGGCGGTATTTATCAAAGGGTGCTAGGTCGTCGGCACGTAACGCGTTACACTAGTATAACGAGTGGTCGATAAAACAATTTGAATCTTATGTTTATACAGATAAGATTGCATAGGTTTTTGAATATTTTGTTAATATTGCTAAGTTCATGTATTGCGTCGCCACGTCTCGGCACGCCAAAAATCAGGTTTCACATCAAAAAATTTAAATGATTGACAAAAAAGGGTGAAATGTACCCCATTAATTACGAATTTTCAAATTCTTACACAAAAAATGGGATACCAACTTCCTGGAGCTCTAAAACACAGTTAGTAAAGAGAAAGAGACAGCTGATAGCGTTGTCCCACTCTAATGTTACATAATAATAATAATAAAAATAATTCGTTTTCAGTCGAATCGAACGTGTCCCATATGCAGAGGGAATGCGTCGGAGTACTTCAGTAACTCGGAGTGAGTCGACTTCCACACACGCCGACTGCGGGGAGAGGAGATTGAGTCGGAGGGAGAAGGAGAAGGGGGAGCACGCAGCAGACGAGATGAGAAGGAGACCGGTCGACAGGACGCTTTGCTTACACCAAACGTGTGCGACTCTACTAGAAAGAGATTTAATCGAATAGAAGAGACATTTTGATAGTTAGAAATATCCCTGTTGAGTTGTTGTTTTTTTTTTTATTAAACGAGGTGTTAAGTAGTGTTCACACTGCGGCAGTGACTCGAGACAGTGTTGACAAGACTATAGAAAAAATTAAATAATTGTTTGCAGTCATTAGAAAACTATAGTCCGGTGTAATAGGCAATAGTTAACAACTTTTGACACGTCCATGCAAATTACTAGACTAATATAATAAGTAACTCGGAAAGTAATTTAATTTTGTTCGTATGTAAACACTGACTCGTGTAACACTGTTGTCGTGTGGCCGCGACCTTATTTACTACAATAATAATGTGTACGAAATTGGTAAATGCATTTGGAGTGTTTCGGCGTGTACGTTACTGAACACTCTGTGTATATACGGTCACGTAACGAAAGTGTAACGCGTGTGTAACGTAACGTGTAACGGACGTGATGTGACGTGGCGAGGCGGGACGGGAACTCGACATTGTTCAGTTTGATTAATTTTCGTTTTGCCAAAATACAACACAATAGAATAAGATAATACCAGTTACCGTTCAACAATACAATATCCATTTAACTATGTAAATACTTATATATGTTTTGATTTAGTTTTGTATTATTTTCTCTTATAATTACTAATTTACAGACGGAAAGAGAGAGAGAGAGAGAACATGATAATAGGATTAATGATGCCGTAATTATTGCTCTTTGCTGTAATATACTTGTCTCGCTCTTACTCCACCGTGTTTACTATCCCCTGTCTCTCTCTTTGCATCAGTACACGTGCACAGCATGCTGTGTAATATACATATCTATATTCTATGTTTTTCCTCTTGAGTAAGTGCTTTGTTTGTGTGAATGTATGCGTGCGTGCGTGCGTGCGTGCGTGCTTGCGTGCGTAAATGCGTGCGTGCGTTCATGTCGTGTGGTGTCGATTTACGTGACGAAGACATGAAAGAGTAGAGTCATTGCGATACGGGTCCAATATATATGAGCTTCTATCGTATGTGGTACAACAACGAATGGTATTTTTTACGCGATGACGTCATCGCAATGCAATATATGCTCTGTCAGATCTGTGTCGTTTGAATTGCTCTATGAAAGATATAGTTTTGTACAATACGTTGTAAGAGAATTCGGTAAGTACAGTTCGCGTGTCGTGGAATACGGCTAGTGTTGTGTCGTGTCGTGTCGTGACGTCGCGATTATGCTATCGATAATTGAAAACATCGATACATATGTAGTGTTAGGACAACTCTGCTAGATACTTTGCGAGCAAACTTTTTTCTATTTTTAATAATATCTCAAATGCAATATAGTTTATTGTTATAATGTTAGGGGGTGATTAAGTTGTGTCGCGCGCCCGGTTTTTTTTTTTATCACTATTGCGTTCAGGGAGCGGTGTTTTTATTTGTGGCGTTTATTAATTTAGTATTAGTTAAAAATGCAAATTATCACGTCATTGTTGCTTGTTTTTTTTTTTTTGTAAATAGGTAAAATTTAATTCGGCATAGTCCAGAGCAGAAAACTTGAGATAACAAAATTGAATTGTATATTTATTGTACCCCTATGACAAAGTAATTCGTATGGGATATTTTTTTTTGATTAATTTTTGATGACGTCGCTGTTTAAACAGTACAGTGTGTTCCATTTTAACACGCATCAAAGTGTTTTTTGACATTTAAATATTCTTGTTACATTTTGTAATATACTATAACCGAATTGATTTTATACATAATTTTATCAAATTGTACAGTAAGTGGAGTCAAATAACCAAAATAAATTACACAAGAGACTAGAATTCTGATGAAAAGTGTAACTCGAGTAGTATGGTGTAATGAATAATGAAAAAAAAAAAAAAATTTTATTCAAATATTTAATAATTAACGTGGAAATTGATCTTTTTGCTGTGAATACATGTACCTGCTGTGTGTGTGGGTGACGTAGGGATTTGACTCACCGCTCTTTATGTTTAATTTACTAGGTTTTTTTTTTATGTGGTAACTCGAAAGTGTCGGTTTAACTAAAGGTTGAACTGTTGTAAAGTTTAATTAACGAATCCTCGCTGTATAATGACTTGGCAAGATCAGTTAGTATGGTCTAGGTGACTGGGGTTTATTGCTTGATGTCTCCTGTCTTGTGAACCGAAATGCGGATAACTATGTATATATAATAATGTCCGTCCGTAGCGATGTGCCATCATCTGTCTCCGCTGCGTTTTGTTTTATCTCTAACAGTTTGTATATTTCTGTAATGTTGATTCGTTTTTTATTTTGTCTGTGTGACCGTTCGAGGTACAATTGGAATGTTTTATCTTACACTGAGAGGGATGGAGCCTGAAATATAATTTAAGAAGCAAAAAAAAAATGTTATGTAATTTTTTTTTTTCGAAATGTAAATGCTGTTGACCTGGAAAGGTCTACAATATATACTAAACTATAATAATAATGTATATACTAACACAGTTGCAAGTTGGTATTACTGTGAACAAAACGATTCTAAACAAGACGAATACAGCGTGTCTTTTGAAACATGCTGTATTTAAAAAAAAATCAGTCTTAGGAGTGTGAATCTGTCAGATTTAGATAACCGATCTACATCCAAGAGAATGATACTTAAGGTTATGTTTCCATAGTGGTCTGTTACTTGCTTGTCATAAAATGAAATGACATCGTCGTTTCAAAGCCGTATACTAGAAAGTCCTACATGATAGAGTTCCATAGGCGTTTACTCCACACTGATAAACTCGATATCGAATCTTGCTCGCTTTATGATAAAGTACCTGAATGACCGAGCCTAGCTCGGTTCTTTAAAAACATTGTTAAATTAAAGTAAACTGTTAGGTTTGCCTCACATAATTAGCATTTTTCATAAAAAAATATATATTAAAAAAAAAAACATATCTCTTTTTCTGTCGCTCAGATTCGAACTAGGTTAGACGGATTTATGAAGTAGCCGATTTCCATCTGAGCTATTTTTGTTTTGACAGCGCCGCCGAAATTTACCTTTATGTTCTAGCTATATATTTTCATTGCCTGAAAACTAAGTTAAAAAAGTTTTCTATGAATGAAATCTTTTTTTTGGCAACCAGTCTTTCTAAGTTATTACTGCTATTATCGAGTAGGTAATAACATTAGAAGTTTCTTGCGACCATTTTATTGAACTAATAAGATGGTGGGCGTTTTGTTACAATTTTCCCATGGAGTTTTTGTGACAAGTAAGAATCCATGCTCCATGCTATTATTTTCCATTCACTTCACTAGTACACTACAACCGAACTCTATTACGTAAAACATGTAACAAAACGTAAAAAATGTTACAAAATGTAGTGTAAAATAACACAAGACTAGGAAGAATTTATAAAAGCCATTATATGACATTCTAAGATTCCAAAAACTCCTATAAAACAAATGTTTCTTTTTTTCTCTCGAACTGATTACGATATTGGCCTAGCAAGGCCTGTACAGCTTCACTATCGAAACAAATGTGAGTGTAGTTTAATATCAAACTACTTGTGATGGTAGTCACGCTGAACCTTAACTAGTTTCATTATGAATGTGTCAGCTCACTCGGTGTACTACCACCCGAAACACAGAAACACCCATGTGAAGTAACATTGCACGCATTGTTGCGTGTCGTTCGGTCAGTGAGAGCGACGGAAGGCCACTGCTCCCACCCTCATATCTCCCCCCGCCCCATACACAGGCTGGCGACGCACTTGCGACTCCCCTGGTGTTGTTGCAAGTGCCTATGGACGGTGGTGATCACTTAACATCAGATTACCTGTTGTTTGCCTCCTATGATAAAAAAACCTTCGTGAAATAAAGATACAACGGTAATACAAGTGCTCCTCTCCTCTCCGTTCACATTCGATCTCTGTATAGGTCGTTTTTTAAGTATTAATTTACGTCATTAATTATCTAAAATCATTACGCAAATTATAAAGTATGTTAATCTCATATAAGCATGACGTATCTTGTGTGTGTTTAAGTCGAATCCAGAATGTTCTAAATCTCGGAGTTAAGACATGAAAACGGTTAGCGATATTGAAGTTTTCAAAATTCGTTCGGTTAATTTTCAAGGTTTTTATTAGGAATTTGATTTTTTTTTAAATTAATATTATTCGTTTTCGTTAAGTATGCTTTTTATGTTTGTTTCAATTGTCAGACGTGTAGACTATAATGTAAATTGTGACTTAATGTAAAGTGTTGTGTGTGTTATGAGACGATGACGTCACACGGTGCGTACGCGTGCGAGCGCTCGTGCGTGCGTGCGTGTGAGGGTCGAACACGGCCATGGTTAAGGGATTATTTTTTTTATTATGCTCGTATATCCCATTTTCGTTAGTACGTTATTTAATAATTAGTTATTATCAATGAATTAGGCGCGATAATTAACTTTTTAAATAATTTTCTTTTATATTCCGATATAATATGAAAGACTAACATGCCGGGTGTTTATGTGATCTATATGCGTGATAAATAATAATCGTGTTTTTAATCCATATCAAAACAAAATTAGCGTGAGTTACTAACTTGAGTTAAGCTTACTGTGTAAAGGTATTTCCATCTATCCGACGTTTCTCGTACATAAAATGATTTGTATAATTTATATGATGGTGTCTTCCATTTTATGATTTAGTTTTTGTTTACGATTTATTTGAACGGTGTTATAGAGCCGAACAATTATTTTTTCTCTGTGTTAATACAACTTATAAGTAGGTTATATTTGTAAGCGGTGAAAGCGGATAGTTTTGTTTGTTTGTGAGAGCGGGCTCGCGGTACATGAGCTCCAATTTGTTTCGTATCGTGTGATTGCAACGATGATGTGTTCAAAGCTCTTCCAATTGTTATGTTTAATTTTTATACACACATACACTTAGGTTGAAATGTATGTTAATTCGCGTTAGTTACCCGCTGTCAGTTTCGACATACGTTGTTGGAAGTAAATCCATACTATCGCGGCTAATTTTCAATTGCTACCGAAATAACGTAGATCGAATGTTTCCCAATTTTTATATCAGTCCGCAGTGCACATCTGAGTTTGGTATTTAATCATGGTGTCCTAACCTAGCCAGATAGTTGAAATAAAACAGGAATAGGAATGATAGATAGATATAGGAATACTAGTTACTAGGATACTATGTACATATATTAAAACATGTACAACATGGATCTGTGTGTATTGAGAACTAAATGGTTTACATTGCACCCGCAAATAACTAAATTAAGCTTCCGAAACAAGGTTAAGAGAAGTGCCTCACAGCTCATCATTTTACTTTGTGTGACGCACACTTTGAGAACCGCTGATTAAGACGATTTTTTTTTTGTAAAAGTGTTCTACACTACAGTAACAGACTTAATTCCAGTTTGAAGGAAATGCGGCCTAAAAACGAGTGGTTACTAATTTCTGTTGTAGTGTAAATTATATAGTGTACTAGCTGACCCGGCCACGCCTCGCTGTGGCTCAGATATTGAAAAAGAATTTCAAAATTATAACGTGGTGCCATCTATGAGGTATCTACAACACTCTGTCCTAAGTTTTCTCTCCATAAATTATTGTAAAGCGCCATCTGTTCGAGACTGATGTAACTTACAACTAGTAACAATAATCAACATTGACAATTATTTAATTTGTAAATAAAAATATTAAAGCCGTTAATCGTTGCATAAATTATCGTTACGTGAAGATCGGCAGAGTAGTTTAGGAGTTCGTTGTGGACAAACATTATGACACTAGATTATTTATATATTTAGATACTTCCAAAACGTATGTTGAATGATAGTGGTATATCAAATTAGATCAGTTAGCCAAATATTGTAGCAATGTGTGGAATGATATATAATTGTGCAGTAGGTAGGTGAGGAGATGCAGGTACGCGTGCAGGCTCGCAGGAGACACGTCTCTGTTCATTGAGACGACCTTTAATTTCATTTTTATTCTTATTTTATTAAATGCACTGCTATTATATGATTTTTTGTTTTATTTTTCTTTTTTTCCTTTAGTTTTGTTGATAAATGCGAAAATGACACTGGGGAATATATCAAAGAAGCTGGTTTTAGAGTGCAACTCGTCAGTGATTGCTCAGCGACAGATTTTCAAGTATTCGTTAAATGATACCTTACCAAAATACTATGGGCTTATTTTCACTTCACCGAGAGTTCCGACCTTGAAGTAAACGAGTTAATGTATATCTGGTTCCATTTACCGTTCCATTAACTGTCCAATAATGATTATTTTTGTTTGATTTATATTAAAGTCACGAACATATCTAGCTATCTATTAAATATATATTATATTTATTAACAAAAATATGAACTTTAATTAATATGTTATATATTTTTATAAACTGAATATGAAAATTGTAATGAAATCGAATTTATCAAACATAAATATTAATAATTTATAGAACCTAAATACATTTTTTTTTTTATATTATAGGAGGCAAACGAACAGGTGGGTCACCTGATGTTAGGTGATCACCACCGTCCATAGACACTTGCAACAACCAGGGGAGTCACAAGTGCGTTGCCAACCTGTGTTTGGGAGGAGTGCGGGGGGACAGTAAGGGAAAGAGGAGGGTAGGTGGGTCTCGGGCTCTCTCACTGACCGAACGAAACATAACAATGCAAGCACTGTTACTTCACGTCGGTTTTCTGTGAGAGGGTGGTGCTTCCCCGGACGAGCCGACCCATTCGTACTAAAAACAATAATAGCTTCAGCTTAGCTCTACCACTACTAAACGTTAAAAACATACGTTAAACAATTCTTCCTTATGATTTATAAGATCGTAAGGTTATAGAATCTTTAAAAAAGTTAACTGCCACAGATATCGCTACAATCCATTATTTTAAAGTTTGATGGAATGCTTTTTTTACTTTTCAGTTTTTAACCGACTTCAAAAAAGGAGGAGGTTTTCAATTCGTCGTATTTTTTTACTGTTTGTTACCTCATAATTTTGGACTGGGTGAACTAATTTTGATGATTTTTTTTTTTATTTGAAAGCTGGTGCTTCCAGTGTGGTCTCATTTCAATTGGTCCAGTTCTGACAACGGCATCCAGTGCAAAACCGTATCTATATAATTAATACGTGAAGCAAAAAAATTGTACCCCGTTTTAACCCATTTCCCGTCAACGGGTGAACTTGAAATTTGGCATAGTTGATGTTTATATAGCGGAGAAGTGTAAAAAGATGTTTATTTTATATAAAATGCATTAGAAGTACATTAAATGAATTAAAATATGCACTACTACTCGAATTTTACACAACATATACAGACATGTAAATAAAAAAGACATTTTGACAGCCGTCAATAATTACGAACTTCAAAAGAGGTTGTGAAGGAGGTTGCTATGCTCGACTATATGTATCTTTTAACTCTTACGTACTAATCACCATTTTTAATCCTACATTCAACAATGATATAAAATATAACTATTATTGTAATGTTTATTATTTTTTTTGTTGAACTCACTTCAAATGATGAATTAATAAAAGAATGAGCCAAATAATACTTTGTATAATCAAAATAAGAATTTTGTTCATAAAAGTAATCCACGACTTAGACCTCCGCGGTTACAATGTTGCAATTCAACCTGATGTAGCAACAAAAAATAACTTATTTTTTTTATCAAAACTAATAGTAGTAATGAACAGACTACATTTAATTCAATACCACTCCATGGTGTCGTGTAAAATTAATTGAAAATTGTGTCATGGGTTGCGATATTTTTTTTATTTTCGTAAAGTTATGTTTGGTATAAATTTGAGCTTTACCACGTGGTTTTTGTTTCCAATTTATAATTAATTTTCATTTACCTACACATCGATTTTTTTATTGCTTATATAATAAAGATCATGGCAAATGGCAAATTACTGAGTAGCCATGATGAAAACCATTGATTATAGAAGTATATACCCTTTGACAAAAGAATTCTAATAAAGTTCAAACATTAAAAAATCAATTAACTATGGTCGAATGTCGACCACTGGGCGCCCACTAGTAAGTTTTAAATTTGCATTAAGTATGTACACGACAACTAGACGAATAACTCAATATCACGCCAACCGATTTCGATGATTCATTTTTTATTGGAAAGGATGTTGTACTTCAAGCGTAGTATGATGAGAGTTTGGTTAGGTTCTGATTATGAGATCCGTGACAAAGTAACACAACTTTCAAGAAACAAGCCTACTCCTTTCTTAAGGGCCGGCAACGCATCTGTGATTCCTTTCGTGTCGCAGGTGTCTATGGGCAGCGGTGATCACTTACCATCAAGTGAACCGCATGTTCATTTGCCACCAATAGTATAAAATAAACTCTTCAATTCTTAGGCGCCTATTGTGCTTATGTTCGTTGCTGTATTGCATGACATGACGTAAGTATTGTAATTGCATTACTTAAGGTGTATTATGTGTGAAGCGATGGTAGCCGAGCTGGTTGTAGAAATTTTTGTGGATTGTGTTCGCACCAAACGTTACTTATTGTATAACCAATTGCAACCTTATCTATAATATAAAATTGAATCGCTGAATGTGTCGCTAAGCGTAAATCTCGAGAACATCTGAACTGAAAAAAGCGCATATTGTAATAGACTTAAGGCGGAACGGAGTTCGCGGGTACAGCTAGTAAAATATATTTATGTACACTGAAAATGGAACAATAAAGTAAATTTTCAAAAAAAGAATTAACCGACTTCAATATCAATCAAAAACCCATAAATCACTAAAAATAGAAAAACAAATAGCCTATTAAATTAACGCTCAACGCGTCTTCAGAAGTCTCCACTTAATAAAAAAGATTTTTCCTTGCTTACAAACCTTCTACGCTCAGCTCACAATGCTTGAATACTTATGGGCTATATATCTATGCAAAGTGCATTACTTACGAACCACTATAATACAAATAAGTAAACAAATGCGTTTTGAATATTATTTTACATATCCATTACAATATCCATGTTATTAATTATCAATTTATAATAAAGTTATATCCCGTCCCGTCTCCCGCACACAAAGAATGTAGCAACAAAATAATTGTGATTTGGAATGAAGTGTCAACAGAAGGTTTAGAACGGTTTCTGCATTTGCCTAGTAGAGAATGAGCAATATATTAAGTGGACGGAGCACATGTGCAGTGCACTACATATCACTTGTCCTTGTACACTTGTTCACGAAATTCATCTCGCCTGCAAAAATCTAATATTCATTTTGTATTTTTATAATCGCTTTATATTAAAGTTATACTTCCTTCAAATACAAAGATACTAATATCAACGGTCTAGCCATTGACATAAAAACCAAAGACGCAGTCTCGAATAAAAGTAGCGTTCAAAACCGGCCGCAAAAAATTCCCTAATATACATACGTAGTTATAATTATGCGATAACCATCTTATTTTGCAAATTTAACCTTATGCGAATGATTTAAAGTTGTTTTTCCAAGGACGCAAGCGACACGAGACTATTTGAAATGTTTGCATAATCCAAAATTATGCACTCAATTTTGTGTCCACCACCGATGTCCAAAAGGTTATTAACTCGGTATACAATATACAGTTGACGCAGAACTGTAGCTACAGTCAAATATGAGGTACGACAGCATCTGTTACAGATAGGGCGAAGTCAACATTTTATCATAATAAATATATTACATAGACAGCTACGACCCTGAGTCTACGCATTGCAGATTGATAACTTCAATTCTATCATGCATTCAAGTTAATAAATGATAAATAAAAATAGAGCGCGACGTGATGATGCTTGTACTAATGTGACTATAAATTGAAATTAATTCTTTTGTTAGTCCCATACAGCGAAAGTATCATGGGAGTATAGCTTTATTATAACATCATTCTATCCATATATTTAGAATTGACGTCATAATTATAACAAGTTCCTAAACAAAGACCCTTGTGGTATTACATTTTCATTTAATGTCTTTGGTGTGAAGATTCAAAATAAATTAGATGTTTTTTATATGAAATATAATACGTAAATGTCAATTGTGACGTCCCTAACAGCGTGGTTTATATTAATTAAATATAATTAAGTAAATAGCAATTATAAAAATGTATACTTTATGATTCGTGTAAATCAATGGTTTTGTAAAATTGTGTAAAAATTGCTTGTTTCACACATTCTGTGTAAAACCTGGTAATTTGCTATACATTAAAATGATACCAAATTGAAAATAGATTTTTTATAAATAACAAAATTAAACTATAATAAAGAGTATATATTCTGTGGTTGTGGCAATGTTCACTAGCATAGCAGAAAGAAATAAAAATTAATTGCACGGTGCGAAATTTATACATTGTCAAATGTTATCAGCTTTTAAAAATTTAAATTCTACCATTTTGTACTAATCGCCACGGTTTATATTGTGCTTCACACTACAGTCCACTAATTAGTAATGTAAATAGGCGATGCATGTATTTGTATACTATGTTATAATAAATATATAAATGTATTTTTTCATGACTATGTGATTATTATGAAACGTCTGTCTGTGTTTAATGAGAGATCGCGTGCCGCGCTATCTTGTGCTGTGGTTTCTTTTTAACTTTTTATTTAAGTTGATGCATATATTACATCTCACTTCTAAATTTAGTTGTGATTTATTAGCGACTTGTTTTTTGTTTCTACAAGGAGGTAATCACTGACTATTGAGAAGATACTGTCTATGAGATAATCAGATAATTAGGGACTCCAATAGAAGAGCAGACGTAGTAATTTATCTGTAGCTTGACCAGGATCATTAGTGCAAAATAAAATCGTATCAAAAAGTTCGGAAAAGCAATTATAGGACTGAGAACTGTAGAATCGAGATGAAATAACCTTGGGTAAGAGTTCACCAACGATTTAAAGTTGTACATTCGTTTAACTAAACTAATTTAACTAAACCCACAAGTAATAAACCTGAAGTAAGGGAGAGGGACCAAAAAATAGTTGTTCGGAATAACTAGTGTCATAGGCCGAATTAAGTAACGATATTCATTTACTGCATAGGTTAAAAACAAACCACATCACATAAATTATTTCATACAATGTGTACTTTTTGGGAATAGAGTATTTATAAAATGCATAGATAGTGCCACTTTTCTATACGAGATAGGTTAGTACGTCGTTTAGCTTTGCAACAATGCAGGTTTAAATCACTTCTTAATCAGATGTTAATTTATCCGATTTTATTTTAGACTCTAATATATAAAAGAAGCCTTCATGTCACTAATTTGAAGATGATCAGAGGATAATAGCATTCGTGACAATGTCTTGCAGTAAGCATTCGTAAAGAAATAGTTTATGGCAAAATTGAATATAATCCATTTCTCATGTCAATGTTTTAAAAACTGTATGCAAGTAATTTTTTGATTATGATGAAATATTCATTGAGTACTCAAGGAATTCGGTTCAATTTTGTAATAGCATATAAGAAAATGCAAATCGTATAATTATCAAGGAAATTTCCATCTCTTATAGGCACATAAACAATCATCGGGCACAAACGTATCGAGAAGCAATTTAGAGTAACATGTGATAATATATTGTAATATGTATAATTATTTTTACAAAATTTGATTGAGTTTCTAAAGTCGCGTATTAACATTTTAAATAGCATATAATCAAAGCTCAAAGTAACGTTTTAAACCCTTTGTATATTTTACAATTTAAAAAGGACAATATTAATGTATACTGAGCTAATATAAAGGCTTGTCCTTGCAGAGTAGTAAACAACTCTACTTTTCTTAAACTGAACCACAGAAATTACAGTGCATTCATTTTTTACAGCTAATATAAGAATAAAAACTATATAGATCTTTTTATCTATACTAATATTATAAAGAGGTAAATTTTGTGAGTTTATGACGTTGTAGGGGGTAATCTCAGGAACTACTGGTCCGATTTGAATAATTCTTTTAGTGTCATAATAGCTCGTTCATCGAGAATGGTTATAGGCTATATATCATTACGCTAAGACCAGTAGGAGCGGAGCACAGATTAAAAATGTTTCAAAATCGGGATGTTTTTTCCATTTGAGAACGCAAACGAAGTCGCGGGCAGAGGCTAGCTGTTAATAAATTCGGTCTATTCCTAAATTTGATATTGCCATATGCTTCGTTTTTTCGTGTCTTTCAGCATGTTTTGGCTAAAATTTAATAGTTTTTTCATTATTGAAGAAAAACTGACCATGGCTGATGTACTACCCTGGATTGGAAATTTTTCAGGGGTGATATATTATTGTTATCGTGTGCTATTTGTTTAATGTAACGCATTTCAAATAAAATTTTATTTGTTTTACAGATTCTCTGTTTGTTTAATAATACAAACGTATAATTGTCGAGTGTTGTTCGACGTAACTTTTGACGTGACAACGTCTTATAAATTGGTTTGCCGGGTGACACTTCAAGAAACTGCGTTACGCTCCGCTCACGTTATGCGCTAACAATGAGAGCGAGTGAGAGGCACGCGTCCCTTCCACTCGGGCATGGTTAGCCCGCCTAAGAGCGAGAGAGACTACTATACGAATGAATATTCACATTAAAATTATTTTACCACTCAAAGTCGTTGTCACGTAAAACTTTCGCCCGTATACCGACTTTACAGGCAACCAATTTTTTTATATAGGTATAAAAAATGTAAAATGATATGGTTCTACCACAACAGTTGTTTCTATTACTTGCAGACAGGATTTATTAGTTTAATATTTTGTTTTGTTTTACTCGGAGAAATTACTCTAAGGACATTTTCTATGACGATATTGGAAAAACAATAATTCAATGTTGCCATTAAAAAAATAATGTTCGAATTGGTATTTTTTTCATAGAACCATTCTTATGAATAATTTCAAACGAGTATGAATTAATAATGCTTGTAGTTTTGTAACAGCGCTCGTCTCGATGTGGAGGCAAATGCTGATGATGTCAGATTCTGAACCTCGTGCCTCGGAGTAAGGCACAGGGGTAACTACAATAAAATAATTTTTAACTAGAGATGAGTTGTTGTTTTATTTCTATTTATTTTTTTACTTTGCCTTACCAAATAATAAGACTCTACTAGGGTTACTTTAAGTATTCTTTCCAATAATGAGCTTATATGTCAGCTCTTGAGAGAAGGAAATCTTTGAGTAGTTCATATAGGTATTTTGTTAAAGGAATCCTCACTGGCCACTTCTACTATGTATAAATAAATTAGAAACCCATTTCTTATTAATTCGTGAATCGTCTTTTAAGACATTTCTTTGAGTCCAAATTATCCGCAGGTAACGCAGGAGAAACTTCATGATTTAATTAAAAAAAAATCGAATTGACTACACTATTGGCCTAGCAAGGCCTAACACTCTTTTTATATTATAGGGGGCAAACGAACAGGCGGGTCACCTGATGTTAAATGTTCATCGCCGTCCATAGACACTAGCGACACTAGGGGAGTCGCAAGTGCGTTGCCAGCCTGTGTTTAGGATTAATGGGGAAGGGGGGTGTGAGAAGTGGACGGAGGAGGGGAAAGAAGGTGGATTTCCGGCACTCTCACCGAGCGAACGAAATGCAACAATGCACTATTAATTTACGTCGGTTTTCCGTGAGACGGTGTTACTACTCCGGACGAGCCGACCTATTCATGCTGAAACCAATAATAGTTTCAGCGTGTCTTTTTTTTTCGACCTGACTACGCTATTGACCTACCAAGGACTTAACAGTTTCAGTGGTCTACTACCAGCTTGGCACTACCACATAATTTCATTAGACTAATAGATTTTATAAATATATTCTCTTTTATACTTAATTATTGATAATTTTATAGAATCTACCTTGAAATCAGAACAAATACATTTAGTTTTTAGCGATAATATCAAACAAAAAATAAAATTTAATGATATATTGGACGGAACGTACATAACGTATGAATGGCTCTAGAAAGTTCATGCCACATTTGACGGCTATTTGAAGCAATTTTGTACCGTCTCAAATAATATAATAAAGAATACCCTGACATACGACCTATTATTATATTTATAAACTCTATTATTCAATCAAACGTATGATGAGCTGCAAAATATTAATATTACATTACTACGCGTCGGTAATCTGTCGCGCTGCGCAAGTGCAAAACGTTCGGTCACGGTTACTAGCATGTCATGAA
>JACEII010000466.1:3966-22428 GCA_014332785.1 Antheraea mylitta
TTCATGACATGCTAGTAACCGTGACCGAACGTTTTGCACTTGCGCAGCGCGACAGATTACCGACGCGTAGTAATGTAATATTAATATTTTGCAGCTCATCATACGTTTGATTGAATAATAGAGTTTATAAATATAATAATAGGTCGTATGTCAGGGTATTCTTTATTATATTATTTGAGACGGTACAAAATTGCTTCAAATAGCCGTCAAATGTGGCATGAACTTTCTAGAGCCATTCATACGTTATGTACGTTCCGTCCAATATATCATTAAATTTTATTTTTTGTTTGATATTATCGCTAAAAACTAAATGTATTTGTTCTGATTTCAAGGTAGATTCTATAAAATTATCAATAATTAAGTATAAAAGAGAATATATTTATAAAATCTATTAGTCTAATGAAATTATGTGGTAGTGCCAAGCTGGTAGTAGACCACTGAAACTGTTAAGTCCTTGGTAGGTCAATAGCGTAGTCAGGTCGAAAAAAAAAGACACGCTGAAACTATTATTGGTTTCAGCATGAATAGGTCGGCTCGTCCGGAGTAGTAACACCGTCTCACGGAAAACCGACGTAAATTAATAGTGCATTGTTGCATTTCGTTCGCTCGGTGAGAGTGCCGGAAATCCACCTTCTTTCCCCTCCTCCGTCCACTTCTCACACCCCCCTTCCCCATTAATCCTAAACACAGGCTGGCAACGCACTTGCGACTCCCCTAGTGTCGCTAGTGTCTATGGACGGCGATGAACATTTAACATCAGGTGACCCGCCTGTTCGTTTGCCCCCTATAATATAAAAAGAGTGTTAGGCCTTGCTAGGCCAATAGTGTAGTCAATTCGATTTTTTTTTAATTAAATCATGAAGTTTCTCCTGCGTTACCTGCGGATAATTTGGACTCAAAGAAATGTCTTAAAAGACGATTCACGAATTAATAAGAAATGGGTTTCTAATTTATTTATACATAGTAGAAGTGGCCAGTGAGGATTCCTTTAACAAAATACCTATATGAACTACTCAAAGATTTCCTTCTCTCAAGAGCTGACATATAAGCTCATTATTGGAAAGAATACTTAAAGTAACCCTAGTAGAGTCTTATTATTTGGTAAGGCAAAGTAAAAAAATAAATAGAAATAAAACAACAACTCATCTCTAGTTAAAAATTATTTTATTGTAGTTACCCCTGTGCCTTACTCCGAGGCACGAGGTTCAGAATCTGACATCATCAGCATTTGCCTCCACATCGAGACGAGCGCTGTTACAAAACTACAAGCATTATTAATTCATACTCGTTTGAAATTATTCATAAGAATGGTTCTATGAAAAAAATACCAATTCGAACATTATTTTTTTAATGGCAACATTGAATTATTGTTTTTCCAATATCGTCATAGAAAATGTCCTTAGAGTAATTTCTCCGAGTAAAACAAAACAAAATATTAAACTAATAAATCCTGTCTGCAAGTAATAGAAACAACTGTTGTGGTAGAACCATATCATTTTACATTTTTTATACCTATATAAAAAAATTGGTTGCCTGTAAAGTCGGTATACGGGCGAAAGTTTTACGTGACAACGACTTTGAGTGGTAAAATAATTTTAATGTGAATATTCATTCGTATAGTAGTCTCTCTCGCTCTTAGGCGGGCTAACCATGCCCGAGTGGAAGGGACGCGTGCCTCTCACTCGCTCTCATTGTTAGCGCATAACGTGAGCGGAGCGTAACGCAGTTTCTTGAAGTGTCACCCGGCAAACCAATTTATAAGACGTTGTCACGTCAAAAGTTACGTCGAACAACACTCGACAATTATACGTTTGTATTATTAAACAAACAGAGAATCTGTAAAACAAATAAAATTTTATTTGAAATGCGTTACATTAAACAAATAGCACACGATAACAATAATATATCACCCCTGAAAAATTTCCAATCCAGGGTAGTACATCAGCCATGGTCAGTTTTTCTTCAATAATGAAAAAACTATTAAATTTTAGCCAAAACATGCTGAAAGACACGAAAAAACGAAGCATATGGCAATATCAAATTTAGGAATAGACCGAATTTATTAACAGCTAGCCTCTGCCCGCGACTTCGTTTGCGTTCTCAAATGGAAAAAACATCCCGATTTTGAAACATTTTTAATCTGTGCTCCGCTCCTACTGGTCTTAGCGTAATGATATATAGCCTATAACCATTCTCGATGAACGAGCTATTATGACACTAAAAGAATTATTCAAATCGGACCAGTAGTTCCTGAGATTACCCCCTACAACGTCATAAACTCACAAAATTTACCTCTTTATAATATTAGTATAGATAAAAAGATCTATATAGTTTTTATTCTTATATTAGCTGTAAAAAATGAATGCACTGTAATTTCTGTGGTTCAGTTTAAGAAAAGTAGAGTTGTTTACTACTCTGCAAGGACAAGCCTTTATATTAGCTCAGTATACATTAATATTGTCCTTTTTAAATTGTAAAATATACAAAGGGTTTAAAACGTTACTTTGAGCTTTGATTATATGCTATTTAAAATGTTAATACGCGACTTTAGAAACTCAATCAAATTTTGTAAAAATAATTATACATATTACAATATATTATCACATGTTACTCTAAATTGCTTCTCGATACGTTTGTGCCCGATGATTGTTTATGTGCCTATAAGAGATGGAAATTTCCTTGATAATTATACGATTTGCATTTTCTTATATGCTATTACAAAATTGAACCGAATTCCTTGAGTACTCAATGAATATTTCATCATAATCAAAAAATTACTTGCATACAGTTTTTAAAACATTGACATGAGAAATGGATTATATTCAATTTTGCCATAAACTATTTCTTTACGAATGCTTACTGCAAGACATTGTCACGAATGCTATTATCCTCTGATCATCTTCAAATTAGTGACATGAAGGCTTCTTTTATATATTAGAGTCTAAAATAAAATCGGATAAATTAACATCTGATTAAGAAGTGATTTAAACCTGCATTGTTGCAAAGCTAAACGACGTACTAACCTATCTCGTATAGAAAAGTGGCACTATCTATGCATTTTATAAATACTCTATTCCCAAAAAGTACACATTGTATGAAATAATTTATGTGATGTGGTTTGTTTTTAACCTATGCAGTAAATGAATATCGTTACTTAATTCGGCCTATGACACTAGTTATTCCGAACAACTATTTTTTGGTCCCTCTCCCTTACTTCAGGTTTATTACTTGTGGGTTTAGTTAAATTAGTTTAGTTAAACGAATGTACAACTTTAAATCGTTGGTGAACTCTTACCCAAGGTTATTTCATCTCGATTCTACAGTTCTCAGTCCTATAATTGCTTTTCCGAACTTTTTGATACGATTTTATTTTGCACTAATGATCCTGGTCAAGCTACAGATAAATTACTACGTCTGCTCTTCTATTGGAGTCCCTAATTATCTGATTATCTCATAGACAGTATCTTCTCAATAGTCAGTGATTACCTCCTTGTAGAAACAAAAAACAAGTCGCTAATAAATCACAACTAAATTTAGAAGTGAGATGTAATATATGCATCAACTTAAATAAAAAGTTAAAAAGAAACCACAGCACAAGATAGCGCGGCACGCGATCTCTCATTAAACACAGACAGACGTTTCATAATAATCACATAGTCATGAAAAAATACATTTATATATTTATTATAACATAGTATACAAATACATGCATCGCCTATTTACATTACTAATTAGTGGACTGTAGTGTGAAGCACAATATAAACCGTGGCGATTAGTACAAAATGGTAGAATTTAAATTTTTAAAAGCTGATAACATTTGACAATGTATAAATTTCGCACCGTGCAATTAATTTTTATTTCTTTCTGCTATGCTAGTGAACATTGCCACAACCACAGAATATATACTCTTTATTATAGTTTAATTTTGTTATTTATAAAAAATCTATTTTCAATTTGGTATCATTTTAATGTATAGCAAATTACCAGGTTTTACACAGAATGTGTGAAACAAGCAATTTTTACACAATTTTACAAAACCATTGATTTACACGAATCATAAAGTATACATTTTTATAATTGCTATTTACTTAATTATATTTAATTAATATAAACCACGCTGTTAGGGACGTCACAATTGACATTTACGTATTATATTTCATATAAAAAACATCTAATTTATTTTGAATCTTCACACCAAAGACATTAAATGAAAATGTAATACCACAAGGGTCTTTGTTTAGGAACTTGTTATAATTATGACGTCAATTCTAAATATATGGATAGAATGATGTTATAATAAAGCTATACTCCCATGATACTTTCGCTGTATGGGACTAACAAAAGAATTAATTTCAATTTATAGTCACATTAGTACAAGCATCATCACGTCGCGCTCTATTTTTATTTATCATTTATTAACTTGAATGCATGATAGAATTGAAGTTATCAATCTGCAATGCGTAGACTCAGGGTCGTAGCTGTCTATGTAATATATTTATTATGATAAAATGTTGACTTCGCCCTATCTGTAACAGATGCTGTCGTACCTCATATTTGACTGTAGCTACAGTTCTGCGTCAACTGTATATTGTATACCGAGTTAATAACCTTTTGGACATCGGTGGTGGACACAAAATTGAGTGCATAATTTTGGATTATGCAAACATTTCAAATAGTCTCGTGTCGCTTGCGTCCTTGGAAAAACAACTTTAAATCATTCGCATAAGGTTAAATTTGCAAAATAAGATGGTTATCGCATAATTATAACTACGTATGTATATTAGGGAATTTTTTGCGGCCGGTTTTGAACGCTACTTTTATTCGAGACTGCGTCTTTGGTTTTTATGTCAATGGCTAGACCGTTGATATTAGTATCTTTGTATTTGAAGGAAGTATAACTTTAATATAAAGCGATTATAAAAATACAAAATGAATATTAGATTTTTGCAGGCGAGATGAATTTCGTGAACAAGTGTACAAGGACAAGTGATATGTAGTGCACTGCACATGTGCTCCGTCCACTTAATATATTGCTCATTCTCTACTAGGCAAATGCAGAAACCGTTCTAAACCTTCTGTTGACACTTCATTCCAAATCACAATTATTTTGTTGCTACATTCTTTGTGTGCGGGAGACGGGACGGGATATAACTTTATTATAAATTGATAATTAATAACATGGATATTGTAATGGATATGTAAAATAATATTCAAAACGCATTTGTTTACTTATTTGTATTATAGTGGTTCGTAAGTAATGCACTTTGCATAGATATATAGCCCATAAGTATTCAAGCATTGTGAGCTGAGCGTAGAAGGTTTGTAAGCAAGGAAAAATCTTTTTTATTAAGTGGAGACTTCTGAAGACGCGTTGAGCGTTAATTTAATAGGCTATTTGTTTTTCTATTTTTAGTGATTTATGGGTTTTTGATTGATATTGAAGTCGGTTAATTCTTTTTTTGAAAATTTACTTTATTGTTCCATTTTCAGTGTACATAAATATATTTTACTAGCTGTACCCGCGAACTCCGTTCCGCCTTAAGTCTATTACAATATGCGCTTTTTTCAGTTCAGATGTTCTCGAGATTTACGCTTAGCGACACATTCAGCGATTCAATTTTATATTATAGATAAGGTTGCAATTGGTTATACAATAAGTAACGTTTGGTGCGAACACAATCCACAAAAATTTCTACAACCAGCTCGGCTACCATCGCTTCACACATAATACACCTTAAGTAATGCAATTACAATACTTACGTCATGTCATGCAATACAGCAACGAACATAAGCACAATAGGCGCCTAAGAATTGAAGAGTTTATTTTATACTATTGGTGGCAAATGAACATGCGGTTCACTTGATGGTAAGTGATCACCGCTGCCCATAGACACCTGCGACACGAAAGGAATCACAGATGCGTTGCCGGCCCTTAAGAAAGGAGTAGGCTTGTTTCTTGAAAGTTGTGTTACTTTGTCACGGATCTCATAATCAGAACCTAACCAAACTCTCATCATACTACGCTTGAAGTACAACATCCTTTCCAATAAAAAATGAATCATCGAAATCGGTTGGCGTGATATTGAGTTATTCGTCTAGTTGTCGTGTACATACTTAATGCAAATTTAAAACTTACTAGTGGGCGCCCAGTGGTCGACATTCGACCATAGTTAATTGATTTTTTAATGTTTGAACTTTATTAGAATTCTTTTGTCAAAGGGTATATACTTCTATAATCAATGGTTTTCATCATGGCTACTCAGTAATTTGCCATTTGCCATGATCTTTATTATATAAGCAATAAAAAAATCGATGTGTAGGTAAATGAAAATTAATTATAAATTGGAAACAAAAACCACGTGGTAAAGCTCAAATTTATACCAAACATAACTTTACGAAAATAAAAAAAATATCGCAACCCATGACACAATTTTCAATTAATTTTACACGACACCATGGAGTGGTATTGAATTAAATGTAGTCTGTTCATTACTACTATTAGTTTTGATAAAAAAAATAAGTTATTTTTTGTTGCTACATCAGGTTGAATTGCAACATTGTAACCGCGGAGGTCTAAGTCGTGGATTACTTTTATGAACAAAATTCTTATTTTGATTATACAAAGTATTATTTGGCTCATTCTTTTATTAATTCATCATTTGAAGTGAGTTCAACAAAAAAAATAATAAACATTACAATAATAGTTATATTTTATATCATTGTTGAATGTAGGATTAAAAATGGTGATTAGTACGTAAGAGTTAAAAGATACATATAGTCGAGCATAGCAACCTCCTTCACAACCTCTTTTGAAGTTCGTAATTATTGACGGCTGTCAAAATGTCTTTTTTATTTACATGTCTGTATATGTTGTGTAAAATTCGAGTAGTAGTGCATATTTTAATTCATTTAATGTACTTCTAATGCATTTTATATAAAATAAACATCTTTTTACACTTCTCCGCTATATAAACATCAACTATGCCAAATTTCAAGTTCACCCGTTGACGGGAAATGGGTTAAAACGGGGTACAATTTTTTTGCTTCACGTATTAATTATATAGATACGGTTTTGCACTGGATGCCGTTGTCAGAACTGGACCAATTGAAATGAGACCACACTGGAAGCACCAGCTTTCAAATAAAAAAAAAAATCATCAAAATTAGTTCACCCAGTCCAAAATTATGAGGTAACAAACAGTAAAAAAATACGACGAATTGAAAACCTCCTCCTTTTTTGAAGTCGGTTAAAAACTGAAAAGTAAAAAAAGCATTCCATCAAACTTTAAAATAATGGATTGTAGCGATATCTGTGGCAGTTAACTTTTTTAAAGATTCTATAACCTTACGATCTTATAAATCATAAGGAAGAATTGTTTAACGTATGTTTTTAACGTTTAGTAGTGGTAGAGCTAAGCTGAAGCTATTATTGTTTTTAGTACGAATGGGTCGGCTCGTCCGGGGAAGCACCACCCTCTCACAGAAAACCGACGTGAAGTAACAGTGCTTGCATTGTTATGTTTCGTTCGGTCAGTGAGAGAGCCCGAGACCCACCTACCCTCCTCTTTCCCTTACTGTCCCCCCGCACTCCTCCCAAACACAGGTTGGCAACGCACTTGTGACTCCCCTGGTTGTTGCAAGTGTCTATGGACGGTGGTGATCACCTAACATCAGGTGACCCACCTGTTCGTTTGCCTCCTATAATATAAAAAAAAAAATGTATTTAGGTTCTATAAATTATTAATATTTATGTTTGATAAATTCGATTTCATTACAATTTTCATATTCAGTTTATAAAAATATATAACATATTAATTAAAGTTCATATTTTTGTTAATAAATATAATATATATTTAATAGATAGCTAGATATGTTCGTGACTTTAATATAAATCAAACAAAAATAATCATTATTGGACAGTTAATGGAACGGTAAATGGAACCAGATATACATTAACTCGTTTACTTCAAGGTCGGAACTCTCGGTGAAGTGAAAATAAGCCCATAGTATTTTGGTAAGGTATCATTTAACGAATACTTGAAAATCTGTCGCTGAGCAATCACTGACGAGTTGCACTCTAAAACCAGCTTCTTTGATATATTCCCCAGTGTCATTTTCGCATTTATCAACAAAACTAAAGGAAAAAAAGAAAAATAAAACAAAAAATCATATAATAGCAGTGCATTTAATAAAATAAGAATAAAAATGAAATTAAAGGTCGTCTCAATGAACAGAGACGTGTCTCCTGCGAGCCTGCACGCGTACCTGCATCTCCTCACCTACCTACTGCACAATTATATATCATTCCACACATTGCTACAATATTTGGCTAACTGATCTAATTTGATATACCACTATCATTCAACATACGTTTTGGAAGTATCTAAATATATAAATAATCTAGTGTCATAATGTTTGTCCACAACGAACTCCTAAACTACTCTGCCGATCTTCACGTAACGATAATTTATGCAACGATTAACGGCTTTAATATTTTTATTTACAAATTAAATAATTGTCAATGTTGATTATTGTTACTAGTTGTAAGTTACATCAGTCTCGAACAGATGGCGCTTTACAATAATTTATGGAGAGAAAACTTAGGACAGAGTGTTGTAGATACCTCATAGATGGCACCACGTTATAATTTTGAAATTCTTTTTCAATATCTGAGCCACAGCGAGGCGTGGCCGGGTCAGCTAGTACACTATATAATTTACACTACAACAGAAATTAGTAACCACTCGTTTTTAGGCCGCATTTCCTTCAAACTGGAATTAAGTCTGTTACTGTAGTGTAGAACACTTTTACAAAAAAAAAATCGTCTTAATCAGCGGTTCTCAAAGTGTGCGTCACACAAAGTAAAATGATGAGCTGTGAGGCACTTCTCTTAACCTTGTTTCGGAAGCTTAATTTAGTTATTTGCGGGTGCAATGTAAACCATTTAGTTCTCAATACACACAGATCCATGTTGTACATGTTTTAATATATGTACATAGTATCCTAGTAACTAGTATTCCTATATCTATCTATCATTCCTATTCCTGTTTTATTTCAACTATCTGGCTAGGTTAGGACACCATGATTAAATACCAAACTCAGATGTGCACTGCGGACTGATATAAAAATTGGGAAACATTCGATCTACGTTATTTCGGTAGCAATTGAAAATTAGCCGCGATAGTATGGATTTACTTCCAACAACGTATGTCGAAACTGACAGCGGGTAACTAACGCGAATTAACATACATTTCAACCTAAGTGTATGTGTGTATAAAAATTAAACATAACAATTGGAAGAGCTTTGAACACATCATCGTTGCAATCACACGATACGAAACAAATTGGAGCTCATGTACCGCGAGCCCGCTCTCACAAACAAACAAAACTATCCGCTTTCACCGCTTACAAATATAACCTACTTATAAGTTGTATTAACACAGAGAAAAAATAATTGTTCGGCTCTATAACACCGTTCAAATAAATCGTAAACAAAAACTAAATCATAAAATGGAAGACACCATCATATAAATTATACAAATCATTTTATGTACGAGAAACGTCGGATAGATGGAAATACCTTTACACAGTAAGCTTAACTCAAGTTAGTAACTCACGCTAATTTTGTTTTGATATGGATTAAAAACACGATTATTATTTATCACGCATATAGATCACATAAACACCCGGCATGTTAGTCTTTCATATTATATCGGAATATAAAAGAAAATTATTTAAAAAGTTAATTATCGCGCCTAATTCATTGATAATAACTAATTATTAAATAACGTACTAACGAAAATGGGATATACGAGCATAATAAAAAAAATAATCCCTTAACCATGGCCGTGTTCGACCCTCACACGCACGCACGCACGAGCGCTCGCACGCGTACGCACCGTGTGACGTCATCGTCTCATAACACACACAACACTTTACATTAAGTCACAATTTACATTATAGTCTACACGTCTGACAATTGAAACAAACATAAAAAGCATACTTAACGAAAACGAATAATATTAATTTAAAAAAAAATCAAATTCCTAATAAAAACCTTGAAAATTAACCGAACGAATTTTGAAAACTTCAATATCGCTAACCGTTTTCATGTCTTAACTCCGAGATTTAGAACATTCTGGATTCGACTTAAACACACACAAGATACGTCATGCTTATATGAGATTAACATACTTTATAATTTGCGTAATGATTTTAGATAATTAATGACGTAAATTAATACTTAAAAAACGACCTATACAGAGATCGAATGTGAACGGAGAGGAGAGGAGCACTTGTATTACCGTTGTATCTTTATTTCACGAAGGTTTTTTTATCATAGGAGGCAAACAACAGGTAATCTGATGTTAAGTGATCACCACCGTCCATAGGCACTTGCAACAACACCAGGGGAGTCGCAAGTGCGTCGCCAGCCTGTGTATGGGGCGGGGGGAGATATGAGGGTGGGAGCAGTGGCCTTCCGTCGCTCTCACTGACCGAACGACACGCAACAATGCGTGCAATGTTACTTCACATGGGTGTTTCTGTGTTTCGGGTGGTAGTACACCGAGTGAGCTGACACATTCATAATGAAACTAGTTAAGGTTCAGCGTGACTACCATCACAAGTAGTTTGATATTAAACTACACTCACATTTGTTTCGATAGTGAAGCTGTACAGGCCTTGCTAGGCCAATATCGTAATCAGTTCGAGAGAAAAAAAGAAACATTTGTTTTATAGGAGTTTTTGGAATCTTAGAATGTCATATAATGGCTTTTATAAATTCTTCCTAGTCTTGTGTTATTTTACACTACATTTTGTAACATTTTTTACGTTTTGTTACATGTTTTACGTAATAGAGTTCGGTTGTAGTGTACTAGTGAAGTGAATGGAAAATAATAGCATGGAGCATGGATTCTTACTTGTCACAAAAACTCCATGGGAAAATTGTAACAAAACGCCCACCATCTTATTAGTTCAATAAAATGGTCGCAAGAAACTTCTAATGTTATTACCTACTCGATAATAGCAGTAATAACTTAGAAAGACTGGTTGCCAAAAAAAAGATTTCATTCATAGAAAACTTTTTTAACTTAGTTTTCAGGCAATGAAAATATATAGCTAGAACATAAAGGTAAATTTCGGCGGCGCTGTCAAAACAAAAATAGCTCAGATGGAAATCGGCTACTTCATAAATCCGTCTAACCTAGTTCGAATCTGAGCGACAGAAAAAGAGATATGTTTTTTTTTTTAATATATATTTTTTTATGAAAAATGCTAATTATGTGAGGCAAACCTAACAGTTTACTTTAATTTAACAATGTTTTTAAAGAACCGAGCTAGGCTCGGTCATTCAGGTACTTTATCATAAAGCGAGCAAGATTCGATATCGAGTTTATCAGTGTGGAGTAAACGCCTATGGAACTCTATCATGTAGGACTTTCTAGTATACGGCTTTGAAACGACGATGTCATTTCATTTTATGACAAGCAAGTAACAGACCACTATGGAAACATAACCTTAAGTATCATTCTCTTGGATGTAGATCGGTTATCTAAATCTGACAGATTCACACTCCTAAGACTGATTTTTTTTTAAATACAGCATGTTTCAAAAGACACGCTGTATTCGTCTTGTTTAGAATCGTTTTGTTCACAGTAATACCAACTTGCAACTGTGTTAGTATATACATTATTATTATAGTTTAGTATATATTGTAGACCTTTCCAGGTCAACAGCATTTACATTTCGAAAAAAAAAAATTACATAACATTTTTTTTTTGCTTCTTAAATTATATTTCAGGCTCCATCCCTCTCAGTGTAAGATAAAACATTCCAATTGTACCTCGAACGGTCACACAGACAAAATAAAAAACGAATCAACATTACAGAAATATACAAACTGTTAGAGATAAAACAAAACGCAGCGGAGACAGATGATGGCACATCGCTACGGACGGACATTATTATATATACATAGTTATCCGCATTTCGGTTCACAAGACAGGAGACATCAAGCAATAAACCCCAGTCACCTAGACCATACTAACTGATCTTGCCAAGTCATTATACAGCGAGGATTCGTTAATTAAACTTTACAACAGTTCAACCTTTAGTTAAACCGACACTTTCGAGTTACCACATAAAAAAAAAACCTAGTAAATTAAACATAAAGAGCGGTGAGTCAAATCCCTACGTCACCCACACACACAGCAGGTACATGTATTCACAGCAAAAAGATCAATTTCCACGTTAATTATTAAATATTTGAATAAAATTTTTTTTTTTTTTTCATTATTCATTACACCATACTACTCGAGTTACACTTTTCATCAGAATTCTAGTCTCTTGTGTAATTTATTTTGGTTATTTGACTCCACTTACTGTACAATTTGATAAAATTATGTATAAAATCAATTCGGTTATAGTATATTACAAAATGTAACAAGAATATTTAAATGTCAAAAAACACTTTGATGCGTGTTAAAATGGAACACACTGTACTGTTTAAACAGCGACGTCATCAAAAATTAATCAAAAAAAAATATCCCATACGAATTACTTTGTCATAGGGGTACAATAAATATACAATTCAATTTTGTTATCTCAAGTTTTCTGCTCTGGACTATGCCGAATTAAATTTTACCTATTTACAAAAAAAAAAAAACAAGCAACAATGACGTGATAATTTGCATTTTTAACTAATACTAAATTAATAAACGCCACAAATAAAAACACCGCTCCCTGAACGCAATAGTGATAAAAAAAAAAACCGGGCGCGCGACACAACTTAATCACCCCCTAACATTATAACAATAAACTATATTGCATTTGAGATATTATTAAAAATAGAAAAAAGTTTGCTCGCAAAGTATCTAGCAGAGTTGTCCTAACACTACATATGTATCGATGTTTTCAATTATCGATAGCATAATCGCGACGTCACGACACGACACGACACAACACTAGCCGTATTCCACGACACGCGAACTGTACTTACCGAATTCTCTTACAACGTATTGTACAAAACTATATCTTTCATAGAGCAATTCAAACGACACAGATCTGACAGAGCATATATTGCATTGCGATGACGTCATCGCGTAAAAAATACCATTCGTTGTTGTACCACATACGATAGAAGCTCATATATATTGGACCCGTATCGCAATGACTCTACTCTTTCATGTCTTCGTCACGTAAATCGACACCACACGACATGAACGCACGCACGCATTTACGCACGCAAGCACGCACGCACGCACGCACGCACGCATACATTCACACAAACAAAGCACTTACTCAAGAGGAAAAACATAGAATATAGATATGTATATTACACAGCATGCTGTGCACGTGTACTGATGCAAAGAGAGAGACAGGGGATAGTAAACACGGTGGAGTAAGAGCGAGACAAGTATATTACAGCAAAGAGCAATAATTACGGCATCATTAATCCTATTATCATGTTCTCTCTCTCTCTCTCTTTCCGTCTGTAAATTAGTAATTATAAGAGAAAATAATACAAAACTAAATCAAAACATATATAAGTATTTACATAGTTAAATGGATATTGTATTGTTGAACGGTAACTGGTATTATCTTATTCTATTGTGTTGTATTTTGGCAAAACGAAAATTAATCAAACTGAACAATGTCGAGTTCCCGTCCCGCCTCGCCACGTCACATCACGTCCGTTACACGTTACGTTACACACGCGTTACACTTTCGTTACGTGACCGTATATACACAGAGTGTTCAGTAACGTACACGCCGAAACACTCCAAATGCATTTACCAATTTCGTACACATTATTATTGTAGTAAATAAGGTCGCGGCCACACGACAACAGTGTTACACGAGTCAGTGTTTACATACGAACAAAATTAAATTACTTTCCGAGTTACTTATTATATTAGTCTAGTAATTTGCATGGACGTGTCAAAAGTTGTTAACTATTGCCTATTACACCGGACTATAGTTTTCTAATGACTGCAAACAATTATTTAATTTTTTCTATAGTCTTGTCAACACTGTCTCGAGTCACTGCCGCAGTGTGAACACTACTTAACACCTCGTTTAATAAAAAAAAAAACAACAACTCAACAGGGATATTTCTAACTATCAAAATGTCTCTTCTATTCGATTAAATCTCTTTCTAGTAGAGTCGCACACGTTTGGTGTAAGCAAAGCGTCCTGTCGACCGGTCTCCTTCTCATCTCGTCTGCTGCGTGCTCCCCCTTCTCCTTCTCCCTCCGACTCAATCTCCTCTCCCCGCAGTCGGCGTGTGTGGAAGTCGACTCACTCCGAGTTACTGAAGTACTCCGACGCATTCCCTCTGCATATGGGACACGTTCGATTCGACTGAAAACGAATTATTTTTATTATTATTATTATGTAACATTAGAGTGGGACAACGCTATCAGCTGTCTCTTTCTCTTTACTAACTGTGTTTTAGAGCTCCAGGAAGTTGGTATCCCATTTTTTGTGTAAGAATTTGAAAATTCGTAATTAATGGGGTACATTTCACCCTTTTTTGTCAATCATTTAAATTTTTTGATGTGAAACCTGATTTTTGGCGTGCCGAGACGTGGCGACGCAATACATGAACTTAGCAATATTAACAAAATATTCAAAAACCTATGCAATCTTATCTGTATAAACATAAGATTCAAATTGTTTTATCGACCACTCGTTATACTAGTGTAACGCGTTACGTGCCGACGACCTAGCACCCTTTGATAAATACCGCCAAAGACACCGCGCCTAGTTGAATTTTTGTATTTAATAAAAATGAATATTTATGTAATAAAATGATTAAACAGTCATTATTTTATGGAAGAAATTTGTAATGCTTTATCTTTCCATTATGCCATAGTTGATTCCTGTCGTAATCTGTTCTTTAATGCACATAACTTATACAAATCAATTACAATATTTTACATCTGCTAGGCGTCCCGTGACGGCTCAATTGTTTTTTTTTTTTGTTATAGAAGTTATAATAAATTTTACGAATGATTGAAAATACATGGGCTAGTGTCCGAAAAAAAAAAGTGATCTCGAGATGGATTTTTGAAGTTAGTCGTTTGTCCAAGTTTGCCCAACTTTTACTTTTTTGATAAATCACCTACGAAAGTGTGGAAAGAACATTGAGAGATCAAGAATTCCATTTGCCAATTTGTCAAAACTCTGGAGTGTAGAGATAAACGAGACCCGTCATATCCATTTCGACGGACGTGTTTTCATTCACAGTTACAAGTTCGATTAGTGTGTGTGTGTGTGTGTGTATTGTATACTAGTATATATTACCCGGAGCCACTTGTCGACACATTTGGCGTGGAACTCATGCGCGCACGGCAACACCCGCAGCGTCTGTCGCGCCTCGAACTCGCACATGCACACCACGCACGACGTCTGCTCGCCTGCTCACACCGACATCATACATACCGGGTGACCGGTTCAACACTCGCAATATTCAACGACATTATATTATGTGCTCACATTTGACATATATAATGATAATATCGAAATCAAAACTAATAAACGACAAGGAGAACCTTCATTAAAGTTTGTTGTAAAACTTTTGAAACTATGGATACCGCGCAATCTTCAGACACACTCTCGAACATAAAGATATGATACCTAGGCTCAATGATCCACATTAACGAATCGTCCGGAGAAAGCGATCCGAGGCTAATGACTTTTTAACTAACTCAGGATACTCATTAGTATCACGGTAGAATGTACTACCAATGATATTGTTACTAAAATCTGTAGAAACGTTATAAGCATTCCAACAGCGCCTTGTTAAAGTTTAGCTAACTAGTTTACTTTTGTCGGCCGCCCCGTCAATCCGCCTATGCCTAAGCAACATATAACTATTCCTTTTGATGTTTCACCAATGATATTGAGAAGCTATCTTATTACCACATTAGGTATATCTAAGACAGTGTGCAGTCACAATGTTACTTTACGTGTGTGTGCGTTATCGTACATCATATGTATCATAAAGGTAACGTATCTAAACTATTTTTTTAATTGTCTTTGGGTATTAAATGGTGTAATACCATTGCCATTATTATGCGAATGGAGAGAAAAAAGTGGTATGAGAGCATGCATGAGGCTTCCAGCAGCTACTTTCAAATCATTAGCGATTACAAATTTTCAAGAAATGAACGTAAACTTCTTTAAAAGGCCGAAAACGCACTTCGATACACACGCGACTCTCATAGTAATGCTGGTGTCTATGGACGACAGTGATAAATTAACATCAGGTGACCCATCTGTTTGTTTACCTAACATTTGCAGTATTTTAGGAAATGACACTTCATGGTCACACTTAACATATAAAGTAATAATATAGAAACAAATCCTATTATACAATCAAGTAAACCTAAGTTAAAGTTTGTTTTAAGACTTTCAAAAGTATAAACACAATCGTAATAAATTGCAATGACCGGTGTCGAAAACTACAATGGGCGACTCTGAATTAATAACACATTCGATAGTAAAACGGTCAATAAGCCCTGTTGTTTTGTTCCTGACATTTCCACATTCACTTTCAAGTGTAATTTAAATCACCTAACGGTCAATGACACTGTGTTTTAACAAAACCGCGTAATGGATTCAATATATTTTTTGTGTTTCTCTAGATAATTAGATCAAATATTAAGCGCATATCTTTTAAATCGATTTAGAACGAAAATATAGCGCAGAGTACCCTCTATAAATATTTCTATTGTCTAATCATTTAGTTTTATGTATATTTTTATATTTATATATATTCAGAATCCCGGAAACGGCATCATCTATTCCCGTAAAACTTAGTAGGTAGGTAGTGTCGGGGACGATAAATCGATTTAGCTGAATTTTTTTCATAGAAAACTTTTTTTAACTACTGAGTTTCACGCAATGAAAAAATATAGCTAGAATATAGGCACTGTCAAATCAAAAATAGCTTAGATGGAAATCGGTTGCTTCGAAAATCCATATAAACCTATAAGAGATTTTTTTTTAATGTTAATTTTTTAAGGCAAACCTAACAGTTGTAGGTCCGCTCGCCCAGGTACTATAAAAAAAATAGCGTACCCTGGTGGTTCTGCGGCGAGTACTTGTAGCTGGGCAGCTGGTCGATGTGGTGTCTCGGGAGACCGCGGGGCTTCGCCTCGCCGAGTCGTTCGGCGAGCGAGAGCAGCGCCTCGTAGTTCTCGGTCTCGGGCGAGTCGGCGGCCTCCTCGCCGGCGCGCGGCTCCGCGTACGGCGACAGCGGGAACATCGCGAGCAGGTTCAGGAACACCTGCACCGACACACACCACACACTTGTACCTTACTCCACTCCTATTTATGCTACTCCGATACTCGGGAACCAACTACATTTTTATATACATTCAAACCTGGGTAAGTGAGAAAACTCTACAAGTGAGAGTAATAGCCAGGACCCGTCAGTTTAAGCTCCCAAAACTTCTATCAGCGAAAAACAGAAACCCTCGTAAGAGAGAGTCGTTTTTCCCTCGTGGACCTCCGTAAGTGAGACTGCTACTTATCTATACCTCTGTAAGCGACAGTCGAGCTTTATTTATTTATGTAATTTACGAGATTCCGAAAATAAAGGTTACTCGAATGAAGCTAACTATAAGAATACGCGGCGGTTGTTGATCAAGCAATATTCGTCAAAATTTATGAGTTAAAGCAATAAAATACAATAATAAAATATTCAAAATACAAAAACAGAAACCCAAACGAAACTGACGGATGTTTTAAAGTGTAAATAAATTCTAATTAAAATAAAGTCACATAGTGCATGAATTTTTGTTTTCGTAAGTATCTACATACCTACACTTATAAAGTTGCTGTGACTTGTTATTCCTGCATACCTTTTTAAAGAGGGAAACGCTACGAATGTACCTGCATTAGCGAGAAACTCGGGTTAGTAAGAATGGCACTACATGAATTTTAAAGGAGGCAGGTAATGTACCGTTCTGCATTACGATATTTCCTAATCATTTTTTTTTTCGAACTAACTACGCTATAATCCCAGCAAGGTCTTAACAGCTTCGCCGGACTACGATTTCCTAATCATTTGTAGCCTAAACAATTATGACAATTAAAAAGTTGCTCTTCTATGAGATATCTATAATAGTCGGTCTTACAGTTTTATATCAACAAACTTATTTAAAATGCCATCTGGTCGAGACCGGTGAAGTTTACTACAATAACAAACGTTCCATTTGTAATTAAAGAATATTGAGAATTGAAATATACGTTAATGTATCTCTCAAGTTGGAAGTTGAAGATCTCTGAAAGTTAGAAGGAAGATCAGTTGAGTAGTTACAGAGTTCATCATGAACAAACACGATGACACTGTATTTTTAACAGACTTCAAAAAAAGGAGGAGGTTATCAATTCGTCTGTATGTTTTTTTTTTTTTTTTTATGTTTGTTACCTCATAACTTTGGACTGGCT
>JACEII010000467.1:0-27216 GCA_014332785.1 Antheraea mylitta
AGAAATTAATCGTTAATTTTTTGAAATATAAAACTTTAACGCATAAATCACGACCCATGTTTAGATATTTTATCTCATTTGCATGTGACACAGGCAGTCCGTCTCGCCGCTCACGTACCTATGGCGCAGTACAGCGGTTCCGGTCAGATTAAATGACAAGTGGGGCAAGCGGTGTTATGCTTACTTTCTTTTCACGTACATAAAATATATTGTTAAGGTTAGTTTCTAATATATTACTTTTTAAAATTATTACGCATCCTTGAGAATAGTTACTATTTATGTTGTACCTCTAAATGTTACTCAAGGATATATTTTATGATATTCCTGGTGTGGTTTTAGCAGTATTTTACCAGTGATGCGTGTCCATATAAACAGACAGACATTTCTAAAAATGATTAGAATATATTTATTACTTACTAGCCTCTTCCCGCGACTTCGTTCGCGTTCTCAAAAGGAAAAAACATCCCGATTTTGAAATATTTTTCATCTGTGCTCCACTCTTATTGGTCTTAGCGTGATGATATATAGCCTATAACCATTCTCGATGAATGAGCTATATAAAACTGAAAGAATTGTTCAAATCGGACCAGTAGTTCCTGAGATTACCCCCTACAACGTCACAACATCACAACGTCACAAACTCACAAACTTTACCTCTTTATAATATTAGTATAGATTCCATGCATAATATTGGAAAAGTATAGACACATTCGATTTACATTCTTAATAGGTATATATATGTTATATATATATTTATATATATGTGTGTGTATGTATAGTTGTTAAATTTCATATTTACCACTCAGCCTCGACGGAAAAGCATTATGGTAATTTGCGTAGATAATACCGTCAAAAGTTGCAATGCAATTACAAAACTTGTTAGATTCGGTTAAAACATTTGAAAGATTAACTAAGACAAACAATAATAATTTCTACTTAGTTAAGTTCGGTAGCGCTGGGATTGACTTTTTAAAAACTAATAGTCGATTTTAGACCTTTATTACTATAATGTCGATTTTAGACAAAGAAATATTCTTAAAACTAACTTGGTCGATTTTGAGACCTCTAAAACTATGTCTTAAACTTACGAGAGACGATGCTAGACTCTCTCGAGAAACCTTAACTTGTTTCTCACATCGGTTATTGGCGTTTGCTGACCTAGCGTCTAGCTCCCGTCCTGTTCGGAGAACACTAGGTAAGCTTAACGGAGTTTAGGCACGTGTATGAAGTCTGTGGGAATATAACTCCTCCCGCCTTAGATCGAAGTTATCGGAAAAACTTCTGAGAACTTCGATTTTACATTAATAGTGGACGCGGATTACATTGTTCTGTGGAAACGGGTTGCTGTTCTATGGTTGGAAGAGGAATCCGTTTCTTACGGTATTTTTTTACAATTGGTGTTAACTTATAAGTAATGATGAGTATAATTATCATAATTACAATGATGTAGAGCACTATGGTAGAGGCACTGACACTATTTTGCACTGTATTACTTTCACTTTGAACACTTTTCTTCAAAATATGGTTTAAATGATGTATGTCGTCCAGTGGAACCCCTTTTAGATTTATAGGTTCATCTCCTGCAACAGTGAGGCGTCGGTTTTGTTCTTTAAGATTTGGTAAATTGATTGGAGTTATGTGCTTATATACTGTACTTAATGAGTGGTAGCGTTGTGCATGGATTTGCATTCCGCCTATGGATGCATTACAATTTTCCTGAATAGTTATTATATATGTACCGCGTAACTGTTCGCGTGTGACGTCATTACCACAAATACAGGATAATATACTTGTGTGTTCTGAGAAGATGATCCAACTGTTTCCGGTAATCTTTTGAATTTTTATGTTTCCTGGATATACTCGTCGTGGGTGACAAAGTGAGAGGTTTTGGTGGTACCTTAAGAGCTGTTCAATACAAGTTTCCTCAGTATATGGTATGATGTCATTTTCTGAGCACAAATACTCCTAATTTGTAACCTCTTTACATGGTGATGCAATCGGATAATACTTTTCACCTTCTACGAGTAGGTAAGGGAAATCGGGAACAATAATGAATGTTTGGTTATCTGGATTATGGAATATGGGTAAGGAATACCATTTAAAATAAGTATACATGAGCTTATCAGCTAATGGTATTTCTATAATAAATCTTACTTCACTATCCTTAATATAAGCCTTAACTATGAACGTCTCCTCTATTGTAATTAAGTTCTTTTCATTAATAGTATACATTAAATTATCATATTTGCTAATTTCCATTAGCGTAATCAGCAGTTCTTGTGAGTTAATTACAGATTTATGTAATACAGATACTTTACTGAGTGCAAGAACTGTTTCTATTTCACTAAGTTTACTGTGAATAGTTCTGAAATTATTCATGAAAATGTTAAATTCGCCGATCAAGTATGTATTAAATATGAAATTTGTTGAAAAACTTTGAATAATGACTTCAAATCGCTTAAGACGTTCGTTCATTATTATTCATAATATCGGTTGCATTTACAACATGATCCAACATTTCAGATATTATAGTAATTTTGTTAGAGGTAGCCTGTTCCTTGGTTTGGAGGCCGGTAATTAATTCGTCATAACGAACTGCATCTTCATGATCAAGGTTACCTATTATTACTTTAATTAAAGATCCTATAGGGTTAATGATACCTCGTTTATACCTTTGTAATTGAAATGGAATTAATTGTTGTAGTTTTTCTATAGTTTCATCGCGTAAATATTCTATTTGGCTTTTTAGTTCACCTACTTCCTTTTCAAATGTCTCGTTCAAATGTATAATATCACAAAACTCAGAATATTTTTGTATATTGAATGCTAAATCTGATTCGATGTCTTTTAGATTAATGATTTTTATTATAGCCCATTTGTCATGTTGTAAAAATGATAGACCTTGTTTGATCGGTAATATTCCTGGGTTATTGCTTATTTGCCGAACTTGAAGGCCCTGGTTTAGGGGAACCTGGTTTAGATGAGCTTGGATGGTCGACGTCCATATCAACAGGAGTATGCACCACCTGTGAAGGGCGTTTAATATTTTTAATCGGTACCTTAGTATACCTACCTTTTTATCTTAATGGGAACGACATTGTGTAAGACGGGTCCAGTAATCGTAGCTTTTTGTTATTTGATTTATCGAATTCTATGTGTATGTTCTAAAGGTTGATTTTAATTCTGTATGGCCAAAGGCAACTTTTCGACCAATATTGATTTTGCCTAATTCGTTTAGTGGTTTCTGTAATTCCGTGATGACACGTTTTGCCCTTATGGAAGTTTTCGGATGTCGTTTTGTGTTCACCTTCTTCATCCACATACATTACACGTTCGGTACATTCGTATAAGTTTACATAGCCTTTCAATTCTAATATGACGTTACCGAATTCGTGCCTGTGTTGCGGATTGTCGAAATAAATGTAGTATTTAATTTTTTGTTTAACGTATTTCTTAAAGAAATCTTTGATCAAATTTGGATTTCCGATAGGTAAAAAGACTTGGTTGTTATTTTGTGCTTTGTTGGAGCGGGGGGAGCTCCTCTTCTCCAACACACACCTTTTCCCTCCTAAAACATACCGCTTATGGGCAAGCAGTCGCTTGCGTGCCTTCATCGCAAGCAGTTAGTGTCTTGCACCGCTAGCAAGCAGTCGCTTGCGTGCCTTCATCGCAAGCAGTTAGTGTCTTGCACCGCTAGCAAGGAGTCGGTCACGCGTCCTCATCGCAAACACACAGTTCTTTCGTATCCGCACCGCTATCAAAAGTGTATAATAAGTTTAGTGTTTTGCCGCAAGATAGCCTGGGACAAAAGGTTTTCGCCACCGGAGCAGTTGCTGAGCCCGGCGACTGAAATTGCCAAGTAAGTGCGTATGTTTATTCTCCATTACCAAGCTCAATTGACTAATAACATTGTGATCCTGCGATTGAGCATATATCCAGCTATACCGCTGCCCTCGCAACAACAAAGCCAAAAATACAGTCCACATTTCTCCTTACAACAACCCGCAACAATGGTGGTGAAGGGCGCCGCATTCAAGCCCTGACGGCCTTTTCCCACCAACGTTTATTATCTAAAATTGTATTAGGAAGACCTCTTCTATCTTCAAAGCTACTAATAATTATAATATCGAAATATAAATTTATAATTATTTCTCTCATTAAAAATAAAGAATGAGTTGAAGTCTTGCTAAATTTCATACAGACAAAGTCGCGGGTTTTTTTTTATAAGGTAAGGTTTTTTTATAAGGTAAGGTGAAAGTCCCCGGAAAATCGGTCTAACCTTTTGGAGAAAATACTGTCGGCAAAGCCACGGTTAACAGCTAGTATAAACTAAAATTACCTGAATTACTTTTTATAAGGTCAGCTATCTGCCAGTGAAAGTCTCGTGAAAATTGGTCTAACCATTTTGGAAATAGTATACGGGCGGAAATGAAAGTTTCGCTAAGATCAGTCTAACTGTTTTGGAAATAGCATTGCGTGCAAAGCCCCGGTTAACAGCTAGTCTAAATTAAAATAAACTAAATTACTTATTACGATGTCCACTATGTGTTGCTGAGAGTTTCGTGAGAACTAGTCCAACCGTTTTAGAGATAGCATTGCAGACGAAGCCGCTGTTAATACTTAGTCTAATTTAGAGTAGCCTATGTTACCCGCTGTAATTTTAGCTATCTGCCTGTGAAATTCATGTTAAAATCGGTTCAGCCGTTTAGAAGATTACCCGGAACAAACAGACAGACAGAAAAACCGACAAAAATTTTAAAAATTGCATTTTTGTTATCAGAAGCGTGCATACTCTCATATCTAATCAGTGAAAAAAATTTATTCTGATGTTACATACAGACACTTCATTTTTATTATATGTATAGATAATAATCATAATAATAAATATCACACACTCAAGACAACAATTACGGACGAACAGAGTTCAAGTAGCAATCAATAAATTACTCAAATGAACCTATTTCTAGACGTAAGCCATCCATTACTAACAATAAATCATGTTTTAATAGTAATTATTGTAATAATTTAAATATATATTCAAATTTCGTTTGTGTGATTTATTGGTCATAATATGAGTGACCTAATAACAATTATATATACATACATTTATATAATTCATTCGGAACAAAATTTGTATTCTATATTCCGTAGATTTCATTTTTTTAGTTTGTTCTAAAACTGTTAATAGGATAGGAACGATACTTTTAACCGTAAAAGCAATCACATCTAAGTTCAATGAACACCATTAAAGGGGCGCTTTTCAAGGATACCCATTAATATAACTCTTATCGTCGGAATGCCGTACGGTTGAACAAAGAGAAGCGGGGCGCGGGTTTAGGTGCGAGGCGAGGGCTGGACTGCGGGGCACGGTGTGATTCATTGTTTTCCTTATTATTACACTAGTTCGTTTGTAGAAACATCTATACGCGGATGGTAAACTTAATTGTTGGCGTGGTGACGCAAAGCACGAACTTTCACTATTAACGAAATACTCAAATACATTTGCCACCCTATCTGTATAAACATAAGATTCAAACTGTTTTATCAGCCACTCGTTCTGTTATTGTTACACGACATGCGCCAACGACCATGCGCTCTTTGATAAATGCCGCCATAAACACCGCGCCTGTGCCTAGTTAAATTTTTGTATTTTGTATTTAATAAAAATGAAACATTATATAATAAAATAAATAAACAGTCATCATTTTATGGAATAACTTTGCAATGCTTTATCTTTTCATTATTTCATAGCTGATTTTTGTCGTAATTTGTACTTTCATGCATACAACTTATAGAAAACAACTTCGATGTTTCACATCCGCCAAGCGTCCCGTGACGACTCATTTTTCTCTATATAATTAGTTCAAACATCAAGCACCTATTTTATAACTTGATTTAGAACGAGAGTCGACTAATGATTATCGTGTAAAATTATTGCTGGCGACTAACCAATCATACTGTATAATGCACTACATGACATTCCAAGATGACGTCAGAAACTACCTTTCACGTTGTTTTCCTTTACCGTTAGTCGATACTGTTACAAATTTAAATTAGTAAATGTACTCGGATTTCGACAAAATTATTAGTATTACCGTCCAAATCACTGGATAACCACGATTTTTTTATTTTGTTTTAATATTGCATTTAAAAAACTTACTGCTAACTTTACATACTTACCCAAGTTGAAGGCCACACCAAACTACTGAACATTAACTCTCTGAACTGTCTTACAAGTTTTGGTAGTTTGTAATTCTTATCTCCCTTATTCCGGAGTGTCAGTGTCTCGCAGAACAATCCGTATATAGAATATAGCATTTGAAGACCCTGTAATTGATATTATTATATCTTTACTACCAGCTACATAGGAAGTTATCGTCTCAACTTGTCTATATGTATCTATATCTATATACCGGGTGACTGTTTAGTCAGTAGCAATATTTATGGAGGACACTCTACAATCAATTCTCATTTTAAATTATAAAAAAAATAGGGGCTTAATATTTGAATTAATTGTCTAGAATAATACTTAAATTATACACAATCCTCTATTCCTCTATGTTAAAGCACAGTGTCAATGACGGTCAGGTGATTTCACTTTCATTTAAAAGAACGTGGGAACGTCAGGAACAAAACAAAACCATTTGTTGCCCATTTTATTATCGACAGCTATTAACTCCGGGACGTCCATTGTAGCCTTTGGCACCGGTCGCGGTCATTGCACTTAGGTTTATTATTTTATATACACGTTTGTAGCTATACTTTTGATAGTTTTAGAATAAACTTTAACTTACGTTTTCTTGGTTGTTTATTAGTATTTGTTTTAATATTATTATTTTATATGTTAAATGTGATCATAAAGAACCCTAGAATACTGCAAGTATCTAACCTTACACCTAGTATACAAAGGCAATGTGAAAACATCTTTTTTTTATAACGTGGGGAAATCCCTTATGGGTACCCACCCTACCGGGGGAGAGGGTGGGTTATGTCCGACTCGCACGGACTAAAACCGCACGGTGTATCGTCACACCGTATTGTTGGGGCGGCAAGGGATCGTACTAAGCTATTCCCCTTAGATAGCCGCCCCAACGGTTCGCACGGCAGAAGGTGGCCGCCGGGCTCCTACCTATAGAGAGGCAGACTGGGTACACACCAGCTGCCTCCCCTCGTCCGCCGGACCTATGCAATGAAGGGAAGAGTCCCCCGACTGCATCCCCTCAGGTCCGGTCAGTACCTGCACCAGTCTGAACGTCAGGGAGCCCCAACTCCTCCCTATCCATTCTCGCAGGACCGGGCGGACGGCATCGACGGTGTACGTCCCGAAGCGCGCGTCCGCCAGGTCCTGCATCCACCTCTCTATCGCCCCCTCCCGTAACTCCCGCCTTTTAACATCTATCTCCTCGTCGGCGGCTGCGCCCGAACTGCCGCCGGGCCGCGAAGCAGGCCACCCGGAGATTGGCGATCTCCGGCGACCACCAGTACACCGCCCGCTTGTCTGGGCGGTGTATACTCCGCGGCATCGATGCGTCGCAAACCTCCGTCAAGGCACCACGGAGGCGGGCTGCAAACGCGTCGACATCGTCCTGCGGGGAGGGGGGAGTCATGGCCCACGCCTGGACGATGGCCGCCTCTTCCGCTAGTTCGCGGTTGAGGCGGCTTACCGCCCATCAGGGGAACTTTACGCCTCTTCGGGGGCGGGTGCCGATCCCGGTATGGGAGGTGGAGACCTCGAACCTGATATATCGGTGGTCCGATAAGGTCTCCACCTTCTCAAGCACCCTCCACCCACGGACATGGCGTGCGACAGACGGGTTCGCAAAGGTGACGTCTACCACAGACCCCCCGTTCTGTTGCACGCACGTGTGGACGTTCCCCTGGTTGAGAGGGACAGTTCCACTTCGGCTGCCCACTATTCAACGGCCATGCTCCTCAGGTCCGTGGTTGCCGCTCCCCAGGTTCTCGATTTAGCATTTAAATCGCCCATCAGGACCACGGAGAGTGGCGACAGCCGCCTGACAGCTCCCTGCAAGGAGCCGAGGAACGCCTCGAACTCCCGCAGGGGCTTATTAGGAGAGAAGTACGCCCCCACAATAGCGCACTCCCTCCAATACATCTGCCTTTTCTGTTTCTGAGCCGATTTTCTTCATTTTTTATTATTTTGTAGATATTAAAGAGGTTAGTTTTGTCAAAAATAATTGGAAAAGTTTTATTTCCTTTATGTTCAAAGTTAGACTACTGGACGAGCACTCATATAAATATAATTCATTTGCCTAACATATGTAAACTTGCATCACTTTAAAATAGTTGCAATTATTTGGTTAATCATTTTTTGTTGTGGTTATAATTGTCAGGACAAGACTCGTACGAGGTAAAGCTTTGAAAACTATACGAAAAACTTCAAAATTTTCGTTAAAAAATCTATACTAATATATAAAGCTGAAGAGTTTGTTTGTTTGTTTTGTTGAACGCTATGATCTCAAGAACTACAGATCCGATTTAAAAGTTTCTTTTAGTGTTAGATAGCTCATTTATCGAGGATGGCTATAGGCTACATATTATCACGTTAAAATCAAAAGGAGCTGAGCACTAATGAAGAATGTCTCAAAATCGGGCTATTTTTAGAGCATCCACTGCATGTCAGTGTCAGTATTATATGCGTTGCCATGGTAACATGATAACATTCTATCGGAAATATTATTAGGGTTTATTTTGTGTTCCTGTTCAAAAGTTTATTCTAGGTTATTTTTAATTTCAATTTTTGATTATAAGTAGTACGTTGCTATCGCAAACATTTTTAAAGTCTATTTTGTGCTGCTATTCTAAAAGGTTAGTAGAAATAATCTTCGTCCATCACAATACAGGCGAAGGAATTAATCCATACTGCCAATTCTGAAATTGTCAATATAGGTAGTTCTTATGTATTCTCTATATATAAGCGCCAAATCTTCTATATAATATTTCGTAAATTTTTATCTTCTTAATTTTCAAGACCCCAGAATACATGCTCCGTGGTATTATTTTTCATTTATTTCACTTATGCATAATAAACAAACCATATTACATAAAACGCCGCCAATTTAACACAATATAGAGTCAAATAACACAAAATTATGAATAAGATATAAAATCACCTACATAACAGACTAAGATCCCGTCAAAAACTCCTCAAAAAGTTTATTCTACGTTAGTTTTGTTCCCAATTTTTAGTTTGTGATATATCACGTATTATAAGAATAAAGCGTGTTTATATAATATTCAAATAAATAATTTTTGATGAATACATATATCTGCGGTGCTACAAATATCAACATTTTTTTTTTAATTCTGTCGATATATCTGTTTGTTTATTCGTTCCGGGTAATCTCCGAAACAGCTGGACCTATATGAACGGTTTTGTTTTCTTAGAAATGACTACGCTATGGACCTAGCAAGGTCTTAACAGCTTCAACGGACTACAAGTAATATTTGAACGGCAATTTTACGGGCAAATAACTAACTAATTAGCTGTATTATTTTAAGCTAGCGAGTTCAGCAGACGATACCCGATATTATATTTATATAATAAAAGATTGAACACATATTGTTCGATAATGTATAGCTTAATATTTTCATTACTTTCTTATATAGTGTAAGTGAGCACTGAGGGTGATACATAGATAGTAGTTTAAAGTTCCAGCTATATGGCTTATGATAAATCCCATCCCATTCGATACACTATTAGTATTCACATATATAATGTACATGTTACCTGTTACTGTAGATGATGTGCGTGTCATACTTACAAATATTTTTGAAAGAGTATTATTATTATTTACACATGTAATAACAATTTTAAATGTATTTAATACATTCAAAAAACGCGTGCGGAGCCGCGGGTAACAGCTAGTGTGCATATAAAAACATGAATGAGAGAGCGAGGCAGAAAAAAGAACATCTTTGAAAATATTGACAGAATTTAACGTTCAATAATTCAATTACCATTTCATTACATGATTGGAAAGTGAAGAGAAAATCTTATAAAATACTAGCCTCTGCTCCGTTCCTATTGGCCTTAGCGTGATGATATATAGCCTATAACCATTCTCGATGAATGAGCTATATAACACTGAAATAATTATTCAAATTGGACCAGTAGTTCCTGAGATTACCCTCTACAACGTCACAAACTTAACCTCTTTATAATATTAGTATAGATCTACGTAGTATGTAGATTTAGTAGGTAGACCCACGCTGAAACTATTATTGGTTTCAAACTGAATGGGTCAGCTTGCTCGGGGTACCACCACCCTCTCATAGAAAATCGACGTGAAGTAACAGTGCTTGCATTGTTGCATTTCGTTCGGTAAGTGAGAGCGCTGAAAACCCACTTCCTTTCTCTCCCCTTCTCTCTCCCAATAAAATCCTGAACCCCTCCCCTTCTCCCCATTCTCCCAAACACAGGATGGTAACGCACTTGCGAGTTCCTTGGAGTTACTAGTATCTATGGATGGCGGTGATGACTTAACATCAGGTGACCCGCCTATTCGTTTGCCTCCTATGATATAAAAAAAAAACATGAAAGATGTCAATAAAGAATTGCACTTGGAAGACTTCTAGTCAGGAGCCTTAAAATGTAAAACAACGTGCTACTTAGAGAACTGTCACTCTTTGGTGGGACGCATGGGGGACGCTATAACAAAACTCTTAGATACAACATATTTGGTTGCACATTAATTTTAAAAAAATGTAATTTTTTGTACCGCCTTCTCGCTCCTTGCCCGTTGTGTTTTGTGGGGAAAAAGTACACCTTGTTGTTCTGGGGACTTGTGGCATACAATGGCAAGCTAGTCAAAATTTAAGAACGAAATCCCATGAGAATCTCGTGATATTCATAATTTTAGTTTGTTTCCTATACATTTAATACATTTTTATTAAATTTACTCCAAACTATAAGTCCAACCTTGTGCAATCAAGTCAAAGTTTGGGTAATTTCGTATTAAATGCATAGCGGTCGCTGACCGCTGCCGAGGCTAGTTCGCGTTACCCTTTTTCGCAAGTCTAACCTAACCTAGCCAAAGCGAGATGAAAGAGCGAGATATCGGCCGTTCGCCGAGCATGGTGCATTTAATACGAAATTATCTAAACTTTTTTTAAAGCAAGTATTCAATACGTATTGAATTTTTTTGTAATAACACCGATAAAGTATATAAAAACTTACAACAGTCCAAGTGGTAAAGTAGCGGTACTCCATACTTTTGAAGACCTTGATACCTTCATTCTCAATGAAACCCTCAGTTGATCTGGCTACTTGGATTGTGTGTCTCATGTAGAATAAATTAGATACGTGCATCAGAAGTGTGGCCAAGTAGGCGATAATTCTATAGTAGATTTTATTATCCATAGTTCTGGAATTCAAATATTTTCGTTTATAATCTCGAACTGTCCAATACAGTCGAATTTTTATTTCATTAATTTTGGCTGCCAATCTTAAGACTGGGTACTCTTAAGCTTTATAATATTAGTATAGATTAGTTAGAGGGCTCATGTAGCAACGGTAGTCCGGTGAAGTTGTTAAGACCTTGCTAGGTTAATAGCGTATTATAGTCAGATCGAAAAAAAAAATCTTGTAGCAACTAAAGTCCAGACGTATGAAGAACATCGACGTGCTGCACTCAATAGTAGACGTGATGAATTGAAAGTCCAACCACTAGCGGTAATCAATTATACTTTCGAGAATGGTGTTCTCACTTGTGTACAATGTGCACGCACCTTTCGTAAGACAATCGGCTACATTAGTCACATGAAAGCATACGAGCGTCGGAGTTGAAACAGTCGCTGTGGCAGAAAACGGCCTGGAGTATACAAAAAAAAATAGTTTAGTAATGATATATATATCTGCGAGTAAAACACTAAAAACAGCATTGTATCTATACTAATAATTTTTGTTATGTATGAAATCACAACTTAGAATTAATCGCTTTACGTATGACTTACCGACGACAAACACACTTAGAATAAATTATAATTTTTAATCTAGGTTTCAACTAAATTACTAACCTTTTCTTTAGCTACCACTTTCTAAATTTAAAAATACACTACATTTGTTCAGGTTTTTTCACGGATATGAACATATTATGAATATAATGAAAGACGAGCATATCTTTTGAAGTTAACGCATCAACTGGCCCACACGTTTGTTGTCAGAACGTCAACACTTATCCAAAACTAGAGACACGTATCGTAATAATGACTAAATAGAAATAGAGTTCAAGTTCAACTGGATGATGTAGATAATCGACCAGTTTATTTAGAGCTGCGTGCTTAGTAATTTTTTTGCAATATTTTAAGTTATACGCACTACGAAATTGGTTGTAGATATGTATGTTTTTTAAGTTCTATTTTAGATTATGAGAGAAGAAAGGTGTCCTCCTTTGTCCTGTGCTATTGAAAAAAATGATTGACATACTTCACTATGAGGTATTATGAGTTAACACGTAATAATATACAAACTCATACTCGCATTTATATAACTACATACAGGCCCGGGCCTAGGGCGGCCAATCGTAACAAAAAATTCACTGACACACGGGTGGTTGGTACTAACTACATGACCTGGGGCGTAGGATGGCCAAGACTGCAACTCCGCCACTGACTACATACGATAGGATTTTAATCTATACATATCAGGTGAATGTTTAAAGAGTGACACCCATCAATCATGTGTTAGTTCATGGTCCTATTTAACATATAAAATAATAAAATTAAAACAAATACTAATAACCAACAAAGAGAACATTAGCTAATGATTGAGTAGAAGTTTATTTCTGAGATGTTATTAGTTAATTAATTAAGAACTAAGAAATACTATCAGGTAAAAAAATATATCTAATGAGGTAGTTGATACATTTTATTTGTTTAAAAAATTCGATATCAAATGATAAACTTATGAGGTTAAATTCATCGTCGAGATGTCCTTTGATCGAATATAAATGAAGACCTGGCTGAAGCATAACTAACAGTCAGAAAAAGTCAGTTATACCAGGTGACTGTTTAAAATTTAACACCCTTCAATCTTGTGATAGTTCAAGATCATATTAAACGCATGAAACAATAATATCAAAACAAATACTAATAAACAACAAAGAGAAACTTAAAACCAAAGTTTGTTCTAGAACTTTTAAAAGTATGTAAAGTATTAGACGTAAAAAAATCACGCCTAGGTTCAATGAACAAAATTAAAAAGGCGCTTTTCAATGTTAATCATTAGGTAACTGCTTATCTTTGGAATACCGCACGATAGAACAAAGATGTATAGACTGAATTTATATACACATGTGTAATATTTAGGTAAGTATCAAATATTTAAAATCTAAGTAATTTATTTGAAGTTGAATATATGATATATCAAATTATAATGGACGGATTGATAAATTTATTGTACAACGCCCATTTTCTATAGACCTCCTTCACCATACAACTAAAGTGAAAAGTGAGCTATCACTATAATGGGCATATACTGTTACCAATAGATAGTTATGCGTCTTATTTAGAAAGACCTTTCTTGTCTCACTAATGCCTAGTAAAAAGAGGTCATATTTAATTTGTTATATACTTCGCAATAACCCACTAACCAATTTAGACATTGTAATCGAAAATAAACGTTAGGTACACGGAATAAATGTGTAATTTTATTGAAATGTGTAGTCTGCATAAATGAAATTGAAAGTAGAAAGTGACCTGTTGAATTAATTATAATATTGTACGAATTTCTTTTAGTTCCGTTCAGGTTTTTATAGACAGTATATTAAAAAAAAAGACCTTATAAAGAAGAACCTCGTTAAGTTTAAAACCAAAGGAAACACAAAATATGTTAAGCTATAGAGTTTTTAATTTATGAAAGGTTTTTTTATATCATAAGAGGCAAACGAATAGGTGGGTCACCTGATGTTGAGTGATCAACACCGTCCATAGACATTAGCGACACCAGGGGAGTCGCAAGTGCAAGTGTTCGGGGGAGGGGGGAATAGGGAATTTGGGAGGTGGTCTTCTGGCGCTCTCACTGACCGAACGAAACGCAATAATGCAAGCACTGTTACTTCACATCGGTTTTCTGTGTGTTGGGTGGTTGTACTCGAGGCGAGCCGACCCATTCATGCTGAAAACAGTAATAGCTTCACCATGGCTCTACCACCTAAAGGTTTATGCTAGAGCGTCATTGAGAGAGAGAGAAATGGTAAAACAAAATACTTTCTATACACATAATAAATCTATGCTAATATTATAAAGCTGGAGAGTTTCTTTTTTTGGTTGAATGCGCTAATCTCAGAAACTATAGGATTTGAAAAATCTTTCAGTGTTAGATAACTCATTTATCGAGAAAGGCTGAAGGTTATAATATCACGCTAAGACCAATAGGAGCGTAGAATCAATTTACATTTGTCCCCTGAATGTTCGCCATCTTGCTCTTTTGTCTCGCTTTGGTTAGGTTAGACTTGCGAAAAGGAATAACGCGAACTTGCCTCGGGCGAGCGCGATGCATTTAGTTCGAAACCTTTTTAAAATTCAATACGTATTTAACTTTTTTGTAATAACACCGTGTTTGTTTTAAGAGGGCACAGTTAAGATTCCCAATTCGTGAACCTGTTAAATCAATACGAATTAGAGAAAAATTAAATACAAACCCCTGTCCCTTGCCTGTCTCGCTAACGTATTTCCTGTATTGCTTTATTCTTCTGGTTCATTTTAAACAGCTCCCTTGATCTGCACCCGGGATAGACCCGTAATTAACCCGTTCAGTGTGCCCCCTGCCCTTAAGGCAGGGAGGTTGTTTCGCGGCCCCCCCTCCCTCTGAGTCCACCGCGATGGACCAGATAGCATTAATAGAAATTAATCCGCAGAAATCTCCTAGCGAGCGGCCTAGATCAGGAGATTATCAATACAACATTTCAGAATATTATGTCGCAGGCCTCCGAGGGCCATTTCAGTATCCCAACCGCGAATTCTTTCGTGACCTTATCGCCGCAGTCTTCTCTAGACGCGCGCGATAAAGGCCTACTTGAGGCCTCGATTCCTAGCTCTAGCTCGGAGACCGGTTCCGAGATGGAGCTAGACGTGACGGCGTCCGCCGAGCCGACCGCGACCGCGACCGAGTCCGCGATTCCCGCGCCTTCTGCGCAAACAGATAAGGACGGTTATACGACCGTCTTCTACAATAGGCGTCGTCCGGCTAGCCCGACGGAATCGGGTTCCGTAGGCCCGTTGAAAGTCGCGAATATAGGTGGAGCTCGTGTGCCAGCCCCGGCTATACCGTGTAGCAAACCGCGGACGAAAGGACCTAGCTCCGACCCGCTCACTCCTGCTTAACCTGCGGGTTCCGCAGGTAAGAAGCCGCGCCCCCCGCCTCCAGTCACGATTCAGGACATGTCCCAATGGACTATGATTTCAAAGAGATCAAAGACCCTTAAGGTAAATTACATGTCCGCCCTGAGTACACCGGCGGGCATTCGCGTAAAATGTCCCACGTCCGAAGACCATCGCGCTTTGATTCGATTCCTTACGGAATCGAAATTAGCATATTTCACGTTCGCTCTCGAGGAGGAGCGCCTCCTCCGTGTCGAGCTTCGCCGTAACCCGGCCGAAATCTCGGTCGAGGACATCACCCTCTCCCTTCAGGAGAAGAACTTCCCCGTGCGTGAGGTACACCGCATGTACCACCCACGCACCCGCGCTCTCTACAATATGGTGCTTGTTCTCCTCGACCGTTCGCAGGAGGGCAAGGCCATCTTTTCGCTCACATCTGTGTGCGACCTCAACGGCGTCACCGTTGAGCCCCCACGTAAGACCCATATTCCGTCGCAGTGCCATAACTGCCAGTGTTATAGGCACTCGGCAAAGAACTGCCATCTTCACCCCAGGTGCGTCAAATGCCTGGGAGACCACGCCACGAAGGAGTGCGCGTGCACTCCTGACACTCCCGATTCTCCCAGTTGTGTGCTCTGCGGTAACGCGGGTCACCCCGTGAATTATCGCGGCTGCCCCGCGCGCCGCGCACACAGCGTCCCCGTCAGGCGAGGCAGGCGCCTAGGGCACCTGTAGCCGCCACCCGCCCTCCGCCTCCACCTCTCATGTCCGTGAAGGCCTTCCCGGGCCTGCCGGGCACCTTCCCGGGCCTGCCGGGCACCTTCCGCGCCCCTGTAGCGCCCGCACCCACAACCTCACCGCGCTCGCCACCCTCTGTGCCGCGCGCGCCTCAACCCGGGCAGGCCCCTATGGCCCCCTGGGCCCCCCGACCTTAGCCTCAGGCTTCTTCTAAGCCTCAGGCGGCTTATGCTTCCTCATCCTCTCTCTCCAGTAAGTTTGACTGGATGAAACATCTACTCCGCGAGCACGACATGAAGGAGGTCCTCGCCTTCCATGCCATAGTAGAGGTCGAGGAGGAGCTAGGTCTTCTCACCGCACTAGTGCGCTTCCCGGCTATCGGAGCCACTATTCAGCGCCTCGCCCTGTCACCCTCTTTTAAATAAGTTTTAAAATTCACGGTTCTTAATAAAGTAAAACCACGCGGTCTATGTCTCTCGTTTTTCAATGCGATATCCCTTCGGACACAGCGCGATCTAGATCTGACTTTTTGCGCGATAGACAGATTGACGTTTTCCTCATCCAGGAAACGATGTCAAAAACGAGTATGCGTAATCCGAGAATCGTGAATTACTGTATAGTCAGGAACGGCCGTGTTACCTGCGAGGGTGGCACGTTAATCTATTTTAGGCGCTCGTTGTACTGCATGCTGTTAGATCCGCCCGCGCTAACCAATATGGAAGTGTCAGTGTGTAAATTAGGTATGACCGGTCACTCGCATATTATTTTAGTTTCCGCGTACTTGCCACCGAACAAAGAATTGCTAAGATCCGATTTGCAGGCGCTACTTAATTTAGGAGATTCAGTTATTATAGAGGGACCTCAATAGCGGGAACGTTATCTGCAATAGTCCGTGTACCTAACGGGAGGATACTCAACGAACTAGGTAGGGTTCTCGCGTTTCACGTCATAGCCCCTTCGGAACTCACGCACTATCAAGATCATTGCCGACCCACAGTTTTAGATATAGCTCTCTTAAAAAATATCACACTTCCTGTACGACACATACAAGTCGTACACGAACTTGATTCAGATCATCGCCCGGTTATTTTACAGTTAGGACACAATTCGGACTTCGTTAGGGTGGCTGATTACGCGAAACTCGTTCAATATTTTAAAGAAAATCCGTCGTCTAGTAGTTTAGACAGGATTCCGGACGTGTTGGTGTCTAAAGCCGACGCGGATTCGGCCATCGATTCCCTGGTTGATTATCTCCAGACCGCCGTCAGGGTGACCTCGAAAGAGGTACAAGCGGCGAACGATCGCTGTTTTATACTCCCTGACGACGAGAGAGCATTGATCACGGAAAAGTACGCCGCGACTCGAGCTTACGACACTTACCCGTCTGTAGAGAATCGCAATCATTTACGTTCGTTACGAAAAACAGTCAAGTCTCGTATTTTTGAGATCCGGGGTGACAGGTGGGACAGACTCCTGGAGGGTCTCCAGCCGTCTCACCTATCGTACTGGACTCTAGCTCGAACTCTCAAATCAGATATGGTCACTCCAATGCCTCCTCTCGACAGAGGCCCCGGTTTGCCTCCCGCGTTCGATAGCATAGATAAAGCAGAATGCCTTGTCGCAAGCTTAGAGAAGCAGTGTTTGCCAAACACTGATAACACTGACCCTTTCCTTAAAGGTATGTACGTATGACTTGGGATTGACGCCATTTTAAAAATATGCGTCGTCAACCATCAGGCTATACGAAACCGAAATAGCTTGGGCCGGCGAGGTGAAATATCTCGGCGTCACTTTAGATAAACACTTAAATTTCGATTCATACACAGATAGAGTGTGAAACAAAGCCGCTATGGTCTTATGTCGTCTCTATCATTTGCTTTGTCATAAGAATAAAATGTCCCCCAGACATAAACACACTTTATATAAAACCTGCATCCGTCCGATTATGACGTACAGTTGTTCGGTCTTTGCACATGCGCAAAATCGTATCCAAAAGTTACAGGTTCTCCAGAATCGAGCCCTACGTAAAATAACCGGTGCCCCATGGTACGTCCGGAATAAGGATCTCCACAGGGACCTGGGGATGCCTTCTGTTTGGGCGTATATAAAATCACCCACACGTAGTTATTTCGAAAAAGCCGCGAATCATCCCAGCCCTTTAGTGGTATCCGCCACGAACTATGAACCCGTATCCAACGCTGCGCAGTATAGAAGACGACCGCGACACATTCTTACCGACCCTCCTGATTCAATCACGTCAGCGAAAGATCAGTAGCAGCCTGTCTCGTCAAACAAAGCGTGTTCACGTCCACGCCCGCATAATCACTATCACGCCACCGTGGTCTGGGGGTAAATTTCGCTGCCGCACACCAGATTAGGCCCCGCTCGGTAACAGCTCAAGCCTAGGTCCGTTCCCTCGGCGGGGAGCCCTTGAGTACGCTGCTCACGTGATACAGCGACACAAAACTTTACATCACTGCTACAACATCACACACATTACCTATACACACGTGCACACCTACACGCTTGCATGCTGTTTTTCTTTTTCAGAAAAATAAACACACAACAAAGAGTTCTACCCTTATTTTTCCCTATCCTATCCTATATAGTTTGAAGAAATTTTTCCGACACAAAATACATATAGGAGTTGTTGAGGCACGCATGCTTGGTACACATGCGTGTTTCAATAACTTATATACGTATATCTAGATAGCTTAGCTTAGGTTAGATCAGATAGGTAGCGATTTTTGCACAAAACAGGCGACAGCCCAAGTCGAGGTGTACCGTGCACCCTTGAGTTGGTCGCCCGAACATCTCAAGTCGGTTGAGTCCCTTCAGCGCTCGACTCAATAGTTCGGTGAAGCTGTAAAGACCTGACTAGGTCAACAGCGTATTCAATTCGAAAAAAATGCGTCGATAACACACACTGCCACGATTATCGGGGTGTAAAATACATGTTCTGACAAATTCTGGTGATTGACATATTTCAAAAACCCTAAAAAAAAAAATTTGAATTTTCTTTTCTTCATTAAAAATCGACTTTTCGTTGAAAAACGATGATCATACGATATTTTTATGTTTAAGGATCCTAAGAATAAGAAAAAAATCACCATCGATGAACTCCGAATTTCAGTATAAAAATAAAATTAAAATAAAAAAAACAGGTTTTTTTGAAAATCTCGAACGTCGTTTGAGTTAAAGGGCTAAAAATTGGTGTGAATTATTTTTATTTGATGCCAAATCGATCCCCTCAGTGTGGGTCAAAAAAGCCAAGGGGGCAGATTTCCCATATTTAACCGGCTATGCCCTTTTTCATGTAAGATCTTTGTTTTTAAAATCAAGAGTTTCTTTTTACATTTCAGTAAGTATTAGTTTGTGTTGATGTCATTGCTTACTTGCATTGAATAGTTATAATTGACGCAAACTATTTTTAATTTGTACAGAGACATCGATGATATTGATTTGAGATTGTATAATTTAAGCAATAGATTTTTTCTTGTTATAATCTAATATTATCTTTTGAGGAAAGAATATTATTTTAAATTAAGAAAATATATTATCAATCTAAATAATACAAATCTATTGAAGCAAGCTGATAATAAATTGACTCAAATACATTCACCGGTGGCACATTCAGGTATATACCTTGGAAAATATTACCAGGGTATCCAAGCTTTGCTATAATAACTGAAAAATAAAACCTACTTGGAAGTTTGTATTAGTTAATTCAAACAACCTTAGTAGGTTCTACATTTCAATCATTGTAGTAAAGATTTTAAATACACCGGTAAGATATTCCAAGATATATCTGAATGTGCCATTGGTAAAAATATTTGAATCAAAGTTTAAATAATTATATACAAGAAAAATAAATTTAAATTACACATCACAAACTAAGCTATACAAGATAATTTCCATACACACATCAAAAAAGTCTAAGCAACATGCGTGATATTACAAATTTTACCATTTATATTAATTAATTTCTAAGTATTTACTCCAACATAGTGCGTAGGTAAATAAACTTTTTTGTTATTGATGACATAATGGCTGGTTGTAAAAAAAATGTGATTATGTTTTGTTTTTTTATAAAATTCAAATAACTGCGAATTTGTTTGAATGTAAGAGCATTTTAATTGCTACGTTTAATTTTGATTTTATAATTTTACCAACCATTTAAATAAAATTAGCGATAAAATTGAATTGTTAGATATTCTTTATGTCATAAAGCGACGTTATTTGATGGCAGATGAAATGCAAAGAGCTGTAGGGATGTTGCAAGCGGGAAGTAATCAATCTCAGGTATCTCGACATTTTGGCATTTATAGAAGTGTTATTTGTCGTCTTTGGCAGCGCTACAATAATACAGGAGAACCCGCTGAACAGCATCCAGGCCGTAAAAGGAGTACAACCATTCGGCAAGACCGGTACATACAACCGACTGCAAGACGCCAGCCGATGTTAACCGCTCGAGAGATAAGTTTGAGGCTACAAATTTCAAGTGGTGTTGATGTAAGTCCTCAAACTCTGCGAAATCGACTGCATGAGTACGGCCTACGAGCTCGACGCCCAATCAGGTGCCCACCGAAATGTCACGGGAATCGCGCTCATCGATATGAATGGTATAGAGAACGCATAATATGGACCCAGGAACAATGGGATAAAATTATGTTTTCCGATGAGTCGCGATTCGGGTGCTCAGGTGCGTTCAGGAAGTTCATCCGTAGAGCGGCTCAACAATTATGTTATGGGCGGGTATTATGAAGAACAGGCGAACTTAGCTCGTTTTTGTATATGGAAACATGAATGTTGAAAATTACATTGAGGATATTTTCAGACCTTATGTCTACCCATTTGCACAAACCTTTGGCTCCGATTTTAGGTTAATGCATGACAATGCGCGTTCACATACAGCTCGGCGGACCAGTGAATACTTTGCAACGAAGAACATCCGGGTATTGCCCTGGCCTGCACAATTGCCAGATCTCAACCCCATCGAGCATGCATGGGACATGCTCCAGAGACGTGTTTCGAAGGACTTGGACGGAGCGACAACCCAACAGCTGAAGGATTTGCTACAATTCCATTGAGAGCGAATACTGCAAGATGACATAAACAGCCTCATTAATTCAATGAATAATCGTTGCCGACAAGTTCTGAATAGCAGAGGAGACCATACTTTGTATTAAATTATTCTATTCTTTCACAATAAATACATCTTCTTTAGAAATTTCATTTTGTAAAAAAAGTTTAGTTTCTTATGTATCTTAATTTCTACAGTATATTCTAATATTGTTCGTTTCTGTTATTAAAAGAACTTATAAAGACAACAGCTGTTATTTTTACATCATAGAACCCTAAAGATATTACTTTAAAAATAATATACAATGTTATAATGTGAAGAACCATCCTAAAATTTAAATTAGTACATGTTCCTTAGACTTTTTTGATGAGTGTACAAAAATAAAGTTAGTTGACATTACACATATTATCAGTTTGCTTATACATATATTGCAGCTTTTAGTTAACTGTCAGCTGCAGAAGTAGGTATCATATACATTTCTTTTTACAGCGCTTCAGAGCGGACTCTGTCCTAGATAAATATAATCAGAAGTGACGCTTCTTAATTACAATGAATTAAAACAATACAGTGAAATAAAATATATATATTTTTAATATTCCATTTATTTTTTCTTAAAGACAAAAAACAAATTAACAATTCACATACATTGGTACTCTTCGTCAGAAGTATGATTATACAGTGATTAGCTTTTTTTTAACATAAGTATATATATCTTTAGTTAGTACAACGATATTCCTGTAGCAACAAACATCTGATAGCAAAAATTAAATCAATAAATATTACACTTTTCTTGTTTACCTTTTACAGATCAAAACTTGAATTACAAGTTAATAGGTACATTTGCTTTATTAACCTATAAAGTATGGTTTACAAGTTTATATTCCATAGGTATTGATTAATCAGTCAAATGTATATATTCACTCCCTGAAATATAATTCATATTTCTTCGTGTTAAACTAAAACAATCATTTAAACATTTAATCTGAAACAATGAATGATTGAAAATGATCATTATAAGATTGTTACTCGGTTTTACATATAGAAATAGAAATTTGACTTGGTATCCTTTTGTAACAGAACTTGATCAATTTTATACAAGAACTCGTATACATGAACGTCATTGAAGAAATATTTAATACTATTTAATCATTTTTACTTCTATATGCTGTACATTTACAAGTATATTTATTTGAACAAAGTATCAAGAGAATTTTTATTCATAGCTGCTTTTTTTACAAAACTTAAAGATTTTACAGTAATCATCACTTATTTTCTAAAATAATGTATATGTAATAATGTATATATGTGGGAATAAATGAATAATCAAAAATATTTGTGTATACGTTTGATCCGGCTCAAATGACTCGTATCCGTTTGTAGTGTAGTTTCTTTAAAAAAGTAAATGTGCAATGACTTTTGTTTTTGTTTGGAAAGACGTCAGATTGTCTGCTGCATAAAAGATTAAAGATTAAGATTGTAAAAACCTGTAAACATTAAAAGAGCGAATTAAAGATTATTTCTCCAGATTCCATCGTGTTCTCAATCTATCCCACATATATGTAATAATGTATTGCAACTTTGAAACAAAATAATTGTATAAATTGATGTATGTGTGCACTAGTTGTGTTAGAACTATAACAAATTACACTAATGCATATAAAAAATGAAGTCCTTAAAAATAGTGACTTAATGTTTAATATTACAATTCTAGATATTATATCTTTAATACAAGCGACATATAATTTGCACAGAGGTACTACTTTATTAGTTCTATATATATTTTAAATGGAATAAGTGACTTCCATTTCTCTGGAAAAACTTCGTTATTTTGTTAAATTAATTGAAATTATTTCCCTTTTTTTATTAAATTAAACGAGAAAATTGAGTGGATATATATCCTAATTAATACAGTTGTGATTAGTGATTTACACATAAATAAATACCAAATTAGAGTACAAAGCACATTTTTATAAACTCATTTATCAATTGTGTTACTTGTGGAGTATTTCATATTTTCCAAAGACAGGAAATCTTCAACATTTTTATGGTTTTCAGTGTGTGATATTTATCCTGTATTTTTCCACATCACACCTATAATAACATGACGTTTGACGTTCGCCTTCAAAACTCCTAAATTAATTATAATTTTTGTAAAAATAGATTTTGGCAATAAATAACAAAAATATTGGAATACTTTATAATAAATACACTTATATACCGACATAGTGTGGATTGGATATAATAAGGAGTTGTACTGACTGTATAAATTCTCATATTGAGCAAGGATCGTTGCTGACATAAGTTTGTACTGCTAAGAAGTAATAGTGGAAAGGAAGTATCATAATATCCTATTTTGGTTCTAGTTTTTAAATTTTATTTCGTATATAGTAAATAATATATATTTATTTCAATATGTATCCTATTAGTATTATGATTTATTGTATTTAGGGCATTATGATTTAATCCCAAGGTGGGTTGATGTCAGGCAGGCGGCCGATCGTAAAAATTAAGTCAAATCGCACTTCACAACATGACAAGTATGAAAAGTGGATTAGGATTTTCGCAGGGTAGGAATAAAAGTAAGAAAGGAATGCGGGATGTAAGGTTGAGATTTGCGAGTTGGAATGCGGGAACAATGACTGGAAAGGGAAGAGAATTAGCGGATGTCTTGCAAAGAAGACGCATAAATGTGGCTTGTTTGCAAGAGACGAAGTGGAAAGGGACGAAAGCAAGAGAGATTGGTATAGGATATAAATTCTACTACTGTGGGAGTAATGGTAAGAGAAATGGAGTAGGAATTGTATTAGACAATGAGCTTAAGAAATGTGTCACGGATGTGAAAAGAGTAAATGATAGATTAATATTAGTGAAATTATTGATAGAACAGATGACGGTAAATATAATAAGTGTGTATGCGCCGCAAGCTGGGTGTAATGAGGCTGTAAAAGAAAAGTTTTGGGAAGATTTTGATGGGGTGATGATTGATATTTCACAGAATGAGGATATCTATATCGGAGGTGATTTTAATGGGCATGTGGGAAGAGACAGTGGAGGTTATGAGAGAGTGCATGGAAGCTGGGGTTTTGGGAATAGAAACAAAGAAAAAAAGATCAGCACTTAATCACGTACAATAGTGGTAATCACAATACCCAAATTGATTATTTTCTGTTACGAAGAAATATTATTCAGATAGTGAAAGATTGCAAGGTTCTGCCTGGAGAGATATTAGTTACTCAACATCGTTTATTAGTGTTAGATATAAAAATAAAATTAAAAATGACCGGAAAACAGTCGATTCCCCCACCCAGAATTAAATGGTATCTAATAAAGAAAGATGAGTATGCGAAAGAATTTAGGACAAAAATTGTTAATAAAATGATAGAAATGGAAAATATGGTAGCGAAAACTGTTAATGAGTGTTGGAATGAAATGGCAACAAGTATAAGGACCGTAGCAAGGGATGTTTTTGGTGAAACGAAAGGAAGAGGAAAGATAAATATGGATACTTGGTGGTGGAACGAAGACGTACAAAAGGCTTTGAAAGAAAAGAAAACGGCTTTCTATGAATGGAAATGTATTGAGGATCAAGATAGTACGATTAAAGAAAATAAAAGAATAATGTATGTAGAATGTAAAAGGAATGCAAAAAGAGCAGTTGCTATTGCCAGAGCTAAAGTTCAAGATGATTTGTACAAATCTCTAGAAGACTCACGAACACAAAAATATTTGTTTCGTTTAGCAAAAGCAAGAGAAAATAATACAAGAGATATTACACACGTTAAATGTATAAAAGATGATGGAGGAAAAGTTTTGATGAATGATGAGTACATAAAGAGTCGCTGGAAGAAATATTTTGAAAGACTGATGAATGAAGAAAATGACAGGACTGGAGAGTTAGAGACCGTACCATCAAATTTAGGCGTTGTACAAGAAATAACTGAGGATGAAGTAAGAAGAGCTGTGAATGGTATGAAAAACGGAAAAGCCGTTGGGCCAGATGGCATACCTATTGAAGTATGGAAGTTTTTAAAAGTAGATGGATGTGTTTGGCTGACGTTATTTTTTAATAAGATGTTACTAGAGGAAGCGATCCCACATGAATGGTGCAATAGTGTAATAGTGCCTATTTTTAAGAATAAGGGTGATGTGCAGGACTGTAACAATTATCGAGGAATAAAGCTCATGTCACACAGTATGAAGGTTTGGGAAAGAGTGATAGCGAGTCGAATAAGAGATGAGACTGAAGTGACAAAATCAATTTGGGTTTATGCCTGGACGTGCGACAACAGATGCCATTTTCGCACTTCGGCAACTGTGTAAAAAATACAGACGAGTACATAAGAATTTACATATGGTATTTGTTGATCTGGAGAAGGCATATGATCGAGTACCGCGTGATGTTCTGTGGTGGGCTCTGAAAAAGAAAAGAGTGCCTGAGAAGTATATACAACTTATTCGTTGTATGTACAGTCATGCCAAAACGCACGTTAGGTCAGCGGCTGGAGTTACCGATAATTTCAATGTGGCCGTAGGTTTGCACCAGGGTTCAGCTTTAAGCCCTTATTTATTCCTTCTTGTTATGGATGCGTTAACATCAGACATACAGGAGGAGACACCTTGGTGTATGCTGTTTGCTGATGATATTGTTCTTATCGGAGAAGATGCTGCAGAGGTCCAGAGCAGGCTGGAAAAATGGCGAGAAAGACTGGAGAATGTTGGTTTGAAAATTAGTAGAACAAAAACTGAACATTTGTTTTGCGATTTCGGTGGTACATCTAGTTTTTCTCCTATAGCCTTAAATGGAGTACCCTTACCAGCCTGTTCCAATTTTCGGTATCTCGGTTCATTGATACAAAACGACGGTGGCATTGATAAGGACGTGAGGAATAGGATAAATGTAGGATGGATGAAATGGCGAAATGTGTCTGGGGTAGCTTGTGATCCACGAATGCCTTTGAAACTTAAGGGGAAGGTTTATAAAACTATGATAAGACCGGTCATGCTGTATGCATCTGAGTGCTGGGCTACGAAAGAGACGGATGAGAGAAAATTACATGTGACAGAGATGCGAATGTTAAGGTGGATGTGTGGTGTAACTAGAATGGATAAGATTAAGAATGAGTATATTAGAGGCAGTTTGAAAATAGCACCAGTGACAGAGAAGTTGCGGAGTAATCGGTTAGCATGGTATGGGCATGTCATGAGAAGAGATGAAAGCCATGTAACTAGAAAAGTGTTGAGTATGATAGTGGATGGATATACGAGTAGAGGAAGACCGAAAAAGGTATGGATGGATTGTGTGAAAAACGATATGTCTGTAAAAGGTGTGAATACTGAGACGACATCTGACAGGAGAGAATGGAAAAAGAAAACATGTTGTGCCGACCCTACTTAAGTGGGATAAGGGCAATGATGATGATGATGACCTAAATACAGTGCAGTTTCACTTACAGCCAATCTATGTTGGTTTTGTTTAAATCTGAAATGAATCATTCTTGTACCTACAATAATCAAGTAATCAAAACAAGCTTAATATAATACATATTATAGTATTTGTTCTGGAGCAACCTTGTGATAGACAAACAAACAAACCATGCAACTTATAACACTTATTATAAACAAACTTTATAACTGTAGATATCAGAATATTTTAAAGCAATGCTATGAAATTTATTAAGCATCATGTATTTAAAGGCAGTGAAAAGTCATTACCTGGCTATGTATTGTAATATATGTTTGTATATACTTGATTAATTTATTACATTATATAAATTATTACAAATATAATTTCTATGTTGTTTTTTGTATTCTTGAAAATTATAAGATTACATATAATAATAATAATAATAATAATAAATTTATTTATTTGACCTCACAATTACATTCTTAAAAGTAAACAACATTGTTTATGAACAAAAGAAAAAGTATACATTTATAGACAGTAAATTTAATATTCTGAATTTTCCAACCCAATATGTCCTATTTTGTTTTTTTTTTACTATTTGACTGGTCATTTGTATATGGTCTTCTTTTGTGCTCAAGGACCTGAAAAA
>JACEII010000468.1:371-22303 GCA_014332785.1 Antheraea mylitta
CTCCTGTGCTGGCAAAATACTCGCACACATTATTAGATCTCGCTTGAACCAGCTAGCTGAACAAAATCTGCCTGAGAGCCAGTGTGGTTTTCGCCCAGGCAGAGGCACTGTTGATGCAATTTTTGTTGTTAGACAACTCCAGGAAAAGAGCCTAGAACATCAAAGTCCTTTATACATGTGCTTTGTAGATTTAGAAAAGGCATTCGACAGGGTTCCACGAGAGGCTCTTTGGCTTGTTCTCCAAAAATTGGGATGTCCAAAGAAGTTCATTAACCTCATACGCCAATTTCATATTGGCATGAAGGCCCGGGTTCGACATGAAAATTAACTGTCGGAGGAATTTTTAATTACAAACGGGGTTAAGCAAGGTTGTGTCATGGCGCCTACTCTTTTTGCTGTATACTTCGCTTACGTAATGAAAGACGCGCTGCAATATTGTAGAGACCAAATCCAACTAAATGTTAGAACGGAAAAGGGCGTTTTTGATATTTCGAGATTTAGATCAAAGTCTAAAATACATACAATCTCTATTTTGGAAATATTGTATGCCGATGATGTATGTCTCTTGTCTGACAACATGATCCATCTACAAAGCTATATCAATGCACTCCATCAATCATGTCAACGATTTGGCCTTGTTGTCAGTACCTCCAAGACCCAAATACTAAAACAACCACCAAGAGGCTACCAAGCGGTTGAAGATGGGTTACATCTAGATGGAAAATCACTAGAAGCTGTACCGCAGTTTAGGTATTTGGGTAGTAGTACGTAGAAACGTAGAAACGACAACACTCTCGCCACGGAGATACCATCTCGCATTGCACAAGCCGCTGCAAGCTTCGGACGACTTAATGCTCGCGTCTGGAAGTCCCATGATTTAAAACTAGAAACAAAGGTCAGTGTGTACAAAGCATTGATTTTACCTGTCCTTTTGTACGGAGCAGAGACATGGTGTACTTACAGGGCAGATATTAAAAAGCTTGACATATTCCATCTTAGATGTCTTAGATCTATCACGAAAATAAAATGGCAGGACCATATATCTAACACCGAAATCCTGCGTCGTTCCGGAGTCCTTGGCATCGAAGCACTACTTATACAGTATCAACTGAGATGGTGTGGACACATACTTCGCATGGATGACCGTCGCTTGCCAAAGCAGTCTTTTACTCTGAGATGGCAAAGGGTAAACGGAAGCACGGTGGTCAGCATCTGCGTTATAAGGATGTGTTTAAAAGACATTTGAACGCTTGCAGTGTTGTTTATACGTGTTGGGAAAATCTCGCTTTACAACGGTCGGCTTGGCGCTCTACCATCTTTAAAAGTGTTGCAAGGTTTGAGGCTAACCGATTGCAAACAATTGACGACAAACGCCAAGTACTAAAAGATAGACCGAAACTTCCTTACACGTACACGTACAATCAAAATGGCCAGCTCTACTGCTCTGTATGTGATCGGGTTTTCAAGAGCAAGTTTGGTTTCGCAAGTCACATTAGGGCCCACGCTCGAAAGAAATGAAACGTTTTGGAGTCGCCGTCATCGAAATCGATGAGAAGGACTACTACTACTTCCAAATGCAATAATTATAATTGAAATCTGAATAAAATATAGGGTTTAAACAATGGTGTCCACTACCCTACGACGGAGTTAAAAGATTATATTTGATTTCTATTTCGTGAGGTGTCTATAGTTTGTGCGTTAGATGACTGACATAACGTCACTATTACGTCACTCGTAGTAGTAAAGTACAATATTGGTTTCATCTGAAATTTATTTCCAAGAAAATAGTACTTGATAAAAAGTAAACATACTTCTAAATTACTTAACAATTTAAAGTAACACTGGTAGATGCGTTTGTCGCGTTTTACTAAAATGAAGAAAAAAGACAGCTATTGTTTTCTTTGGCGTGGGTGTATACTAAAAACATAGCCTTGACCTTTTATATTAAATGCAAATCATGAAATGACGCCTGACTTGGCTGCTCGGTCTAGATACTCTTACCTTTTTCTTAGTGAAGAAAAGAGAACAGGAAGCTATAAAAAAATTGGCGAGATTTTAGTCTGTGATGTAGTGGCATTTAATTTATAGTTTTCTTTTATACTTTTATTATTGGAGTATTTTTGACCAGTGAAGTAAATAGTAAATAATGACATGGAGTATTAACTCTGAAAAATCACGAAGGCTTTCTGAACAATTATGACATGGAGGCCCATCAAAAACGAGCCCACCATTTTTGTTGGTACTGAAATCATCACAAGACACTTTGTAATAATTATCCACTTTAAAATGACTGTGATTATCTTCAATAACGAGGATTATTTAGAAAATTAAGAAAAAAAAAAACAGAAGGTTTCTTTATTTCAGTTTTTTTTTATTTCCCTTTATATAAATAATTCGTAGTCAGTCTTATGCTACTGGTGGCAGTGGTTTATATTGGTGGTCGTCGAGTAATCAGAATTCGACCATACTAAGGGGTACTTTTTTTATCTCAAAATGACTACGCTATTGACCCATCAAGGTCTTAACAGCATCACCGGACTACGACTACTACGGGGTACCTACAAAGGGTTTTCTTTGTGTTAATAAGAAGATATTGTCTGTATTTCTTTTTGATTTTTTTAAAGTAGTAAAACTGTATTGAGCCTCACAGAAATATTGTAGATAATAGACGTAAGGAGCATGAAGAACAAAAACCTCGAGTTGTTGATGATATGAAAAAAAGCCATTCTAATATTTGAAATGGCAACTCTGAAGTTAATTTAAAGCTATAAAACAAAGAAAATGGTTCAGAAACAGTAGACAAAAAGGTACAGTTCTCGACAAACTTTTTGACTGCACTGAATTTAGCTGCGCGGAACACTAGACATAAATGTTATACGTTTTATATTTCACGTACAACATCGAAACGGCTTACAGATAATTAAATGCTAATTTTGGATTCCTATAATAATCTTTTAACTTTGATTGTATTAAACCCTTGACGATATTATGTGCAACTCTAAACATATAGCTATATTCAGACTGGTCAAAAACATTGACGACGACTATAGTTGTCTTAGCCTATTTGTATTAATAGCATATTTATAGCAGGGATTTGTGTTGATTTGTCATCGCTCTTTTATCTGTCATATTTGTAAGATAATATATCTATAGATATTACACATAAACATATTATTTATCAGATAGACGCATAAATGATAGTTGTTAATTTATAAAACAATAAATTTCGTCACGATTAATCTTGAACACAAGCGGATAGTACCTTTATTAATTCTAATAAAATAATATAGGAAGGTATTGTAGAAAATTACTACTTTGTTATACGTAACAGCCGTAAAGGTAACATTACATAAATAAACAAAATTGAAGTGTCTGAACTTTAAAATAACAGCTTTTTACTGAATGGATATGAAAATATAGTCCTAGCCAAACTTTTTGACCTCTCGGAATATAGCCGCCTTAAGCGTTCCCGCAAATATGAAGTCTGATCCTGGGGCTTTTTTCTTTTTAACAGTTACAAACAAAACAACTAAAAATATTCTAATAGCTGCAGCCCTTTTGAAGTGATGCACTTGCATATATTCCGCAGTTGTTTTTCATTAATATTTTTATACTTGTTTACACAGGATTTTTTATAAACTGTGAATTAAGTATATGGATATAATTATGAGGTGCAAATTTCAACAAAACCGTAATCGTGATTTGCGCATGATAACATGTGATTATGTTATGTTTTGATAAACATGTGTTTATTCTCACGCAATGATTTGAATCTTGTGTTTATTATACTATTGTTTTGACCAAATGTTTCATCATCACAATAACTTTATCTATCAAGGAATATATTGATGTTTTTATTACGACTGGTGTTATCTAACGACTTCATATAGCCTACAGTACCACTGTAATTATGCATAATTTCTTTTACTCATTTATTTGGTCTTGCACGTAAGTAAGAGGAGTTCGTTATTATTATTAAAAATTACTATGGTGGGCAATGTAATCACAATGTGTGAACAAGCAAGTGCTATGTAGGAATAAACAGGTGTGAAAGAGAATATTTCACGTTACTCGCATTCAAAATCACGATACGAACAATGAATATTTATATTTATATATTTAGTATCGTGTCATTGACGATCAAAATGGCAAGTGGCCTCGTAATAAAATAACAGTTAACAGTTTACAACAACAATTAATTAACAATATGCAGGAGATACACCAGTATAAATTATATATACGGTGTTAGCTTCAAATGTCTGTGGACTAATTCTTAAACTCTACATCCTGTAAACACATATTAAAATATAACCCATTTTCATGTAAGTCATTTAATAAAAGATAAGGTACTTTAGCTTTGTTACATCTGTCGTTGGCCTTGTAAATTCCCTTAAGTCGTCGTTTTATTCGATGTTCATTTTTATTAATTTATAAATGTAATACGAATATTCGCGTAGGCAGAAAATACCGGGTAATTAAATAATTACACTCTAATAAAGGCATTTACATTTAATTGCTGTTTACATCTTTAGTTAATATTATAACCAAACCATTCTCCTAATTGCGTATCTCGCAAAAAAACAATCAGAAATTGCTAAATGTGGAGATGAGAAATTCCAATGACGTGTGAATCATAATGTAAAGTAAAATGTGTCTTTTTCTATCTACATGTACTCGTAATTTTTTTAAGATGATGGCTCAGTGCTTTGAGGCTTCGGACAATGCATATTTCGACGTAGGTTTGAATAAATTAATCCTTAGCGGAGCTGCAAAAAAACGTCGTGAACAAGCCATAGCACGCCGATAAGGCTTTTTCTAAGCCCGTTTGGCAGACTATACCACCTTGAAATAAAAATCTGCCGCAAAGAATCTACATATGTGTTCCGGTAGCAGTCAAATTGTGGTCAAAGGCTAAAACTATTAACGTATAAGAAAAAAAAAATTGATAGTTTTGTTATGATTGCGTTATTACTGATAAAAAAGTTGGTTTTGCCATGTTACTGTTATTTAATTTTTTCTATCATCATCATCATCAATTTTGAGTCACTCTTAAGTTGAATTCCCAGATATCGGATAACTTGTAATTTATGTGACAAACGGTTGTAAATGATTAAAAATTCCCTAATACTCACGAATTCGTATACGAAGTTTATTATTATCTTAACAATATGATTTATGTACACAAGGAAAATAACAAAAAATAATTGATTTCTCTTTTTTTCTCTCGGCAAGAAAATATACATCGCTAAATACGTAGCGCTTATAAAATCGTAATTTATTAAAACATCAATAACTGATTAATACAGGCCACTAAAGTTCCAGTTCAGTTCTAGCATTCGAAGTGCGCGCACGCACAAATTATCTACCTCAGCGCTTCCTAAACTTTATACTTTAATCTCAATAGATTTTATTTGATATTTTTTCTGTATATATCAAGATGTTCAATTGTAAAAAATGTGAAGTGTCATTCAAAGATGGTGCTCAGTGCTCGGGTTGTCAAGGCCGTTTTGATTTTACATGTGCTGGAATAACAGAAAGTGGGTACCGTCGCCTAGGAGATGGTAGAAGGGGCAACTGGAAGTGTAGCTCCTGTAAGTTATCCCTGACTGCCAGTCCTTCACAGGAAAAAAACCCATCATCTACCTCTTCCTCTTCCGCAGATTTCGGTGCTATAATGACCGAAATAAAAAACCTATCGATGCAAGTGGCTTCATTGCCAGCCTTACTTGAAAATGTCAGAAATATTCAAGCCGAGATCAAAGAGCTTAAGACCATTAAATCTGACATTATGGATGTCAAAAACTCTCTTGAGTTTCTTCATGAATCAGTGAAGCTCTTAAATGAAAGAATATCGGAAATAGATAGAGAGGTGCAAGATTTACTTAAATCCAAAGAGGACATCATCGATTTACAGAAGCGAATTAGTAAACTTGAAGAAGATCTACGCGATGGAGATCAGAGATCTAGAATGAACAACATCGAAATTAAAGGCATTCCTGTGAGCAACTCCGAAAACTTGTTTTCAATCATATCTAAAATCAGTGATTGTATTGGTATTAAAATATCTAAGGAACAAATTAATTACGTCTCGAGAGTACCCATGCGTAATGATAGTAAACATAAGTCTATCATAGTGTCGTTGCACAACCGGTATCTAAAAGATGATTTTGTAGCTGCTGCAAGAAAACATAAATCTATTACACCCAAGGACCTTGGACTTCTGGGTGATCACAGGGTTTACATAAACGATCACTTGACCTTCCATAATAAGATGCTTCTTAACAAAACCAAATCATTGGCGAAAGAAAAGAGTTATGCATTTGTTTGGGTAAAGGGATGTAAAATTTTTTTACGAAAAAACTCCAGTGCTGCAGTGCATATCATCAAATCGGAAACAGATCTCGTGAAAACTTTCAGATGAGAATATTCTTTTTTCTTTCATTTTTTATAGTTTTTTATAAAGTCAATTTTTATATCATTTATAATATTGTTGCTTCCTGGGAAAGTTTGAGTATCGTTGATACAGTCTACTGCGCTATTGTTCGAGTTAATCCGGGGTCACCTTCACCTTTTTTTATTCATTACCTGAGTTCGGAGTGTTGCGTGATATTGTTTTGTTTGTCTTACCCTATATCTTGTTCGATTTACTTTTACTGTGGTTTTTATGTAATGATTGTAATGTTAATTTTATATTTTTTTACTTGTACCTTGCAATTATTCTTACTCAGTATCATCTCTAAACAATTGTTACGTAAACTTCGACGACCAAAATGATTACTATTTTTTATCAAAATGTACGTGGACTTCGTACAAAAACAGCTATTTTTCTTAGAAATATTTGTTTGAACTCATATGATATTATATGTTTGACAGAAACTTGGTTAACTGAATCTATTTCTAATAGTGAATTGTTTGATGATCGCTACATAATTTGGCGAAGAGATCGAAATTATTTTAACACTAATCAATCGTTAGGAGGTGGGGTTCTAATAGCAGTCCGTCGTGAGATCAATGCTTCCCTCCACTCTGAGTGGTTCTCTTCAGCTGAAGATATTTGGTTGACTATAACATCTCACAATAAAAAACCTAAAATTACTTACAAAATACATCTATGCGTAGTGTATATTTGTAACCAGAATTTAGGCAACTCAATGGCAACACAACTAGCAAATTTCTCTGAGAATTTGATTCAAATCGTGCTTCAGAATCCTCTTGATAAATTTATAATCTTAGGAGACTTCAATCTTCCGAATTTAACCTGGTCGTTGGCAGATGATGGTGTGTCATATCATCCTTCCAACATCCATGGTGTTACGCAAACAAATTTTCTCGACAGTGTTACCACGTGTCACTTGCTTCAATATAATTCTGTTAATAACATTAATAATCGTCTTTTAGATTTGGCTTTTTCGAATAGCGATCTCTCTATTACAAACTGTACTGAACCATTAGTTCCCGAAGATCCGCATCACAACGCGTTATTTATAACTGCTAATTTCGTGGAACTTCATTCCTTGCCCATACGCCCCCACAATCAATTTATTTATAATTTAGGTGATTTTGACTCTATTTCAGAAGAATTAATAAAAATCGATTGGTATCACGAATTCAAATCTAAATCTATAGAACAGGCTATTTCATTTTTCTACACTACTTTGACTAATCTACGAGACAAATTTATACCCACAAAGATTGTATATCCGAATAAAAAATATCCTCTCTGGTATAAATCAACGTTGATTAAAGTTTTGAAAGAAAAAAATAAATTTTTTATTAAATTTAAAAAATATAGCAATATTTCTGATCACAATTCGTTTATAGTTTTAAGGGAACGAGCTAAGCGTATGGAAAAGGATATGTTTGATAGGTACATTACTCTAATTGAAAGTAATATTTCGAAATCGCCTAAGGCGTTTTGGTCTTACGTCAAAAACAAAAAACTATGTAACGCCTATCCATCAATCCTCAAATATGGAGAACTTTCATCTTCATGTGGAGAAGTCATTTGTAACATGTTCGCACAGTATTTTCACTCAAATTTTTTGCTCAACACTCAAACCTACTCGTCTGCTGTAGATGATACAATATTAAATTACGATCCTTCCTCAGATATAAGTTTTATTAGAATTGTCTCCTCTGAAGTTTTAAAACTTTTAGAATCTCTTGACCTAAACAAATCAGCTGGTCCTGATAACGTACCTCCCATCTTCATAGTCAAATGTGCTTCTAGTATCTGTACCCCACTTTCTCTATTATACGAGCGCTCTCTGAATGAAGGGATAATGCCTCGGATCTGGAAGTCTGCGTTTGTTACACCTATTCATAAATCAGGTCCTAAAGACTTAATCCACAACTATACCCATCTCTAAACTTTGTATCTTTGCTAAAGTATTAGAAAAAATTATCTACAGACAACTTTTTTACTCTATTAAGCAATCGCTTTGCGATCAACAACATGGTTTTTTAAAAGGAAGATCCACAATTTCGAATTTAGTTTTATCCAGTGATTATATAACTCACCATATGTCACAGCCTGCTCAAGTAGATGTTATTTATACTGACTTCAGCAAAGCATTTGACAGGATTGATCACCAAATCCTGCTCCTTAAACTAAAGATGATGGGAATTCGAGGTAATTTGTTCAGATGGTTCTCATCTTATGTTGAGAATAGATGCCAAACTGTAGTTCTAAACGGTTACACATCTATCCCAATGCAGATTCCGTCAGGAGTTCCCCAGGGATCTTTGTTGGGTCCTCTTCTCTTTAACATCTTCATCAACGACATTTCTTCTTGTTTCATTAATTGTAAAATTCTTTTATATGCTGATGACCTCAAAATTCTTCGACCAGTTAAAACCATTTCAGATGCCGTTTCTATTCAGGAAGATTTAAATAAATTTCAAAATTACTGTTACATTAATAAATTACACTTGAATGTTGATAAATGCCATATAATATCGTTTTCCCGTAGGTCTACTCCAATTCTATATAATTATAAAATTCAAAATACTGTATTAACCAGGATTAACTCAGTCAAAGATTTGGGTGTTATATTTGACTCTAAATTCATATTTGATAAGCACGTGGATCACATTGTAAAAAAAGCTTCTAAAGCGTTAGGTTTTGTACTTAGATTGTCAAATGAATTTAAACACATCAAAACTCTTAAAATACTTTATTGCTCTTTTGTGCGAACTCATCTTGAATACGCATCCCAAATTTGGAATCCTTCTTACAGTATTTATACTAGTCGTATTGAACAAATACAAAAACGATTTCTTCGTTACCTACAGTTTAAAGCTAATATACGTCTACCAAACTACACATTGCGCTGTCAAAAATTTCATATACTTCCATTGTATGAGCGAAGAAAAATAGCTGATATAGTATATCTTTTTTGCATACTCAATGGTACAGTTGATTGTTCGGATTTGCTGAGTAAGATTAACTTGCGCGTACCACCCGTACATAGTAGGAATCTTAATGTACTCCATAACCCGATTGTTAAGGCAACCTACAGGCAAAATTCGTACATGATTAGAGTTGTTAACAGCGTAAATCAATTGGTTAGCGATCTGAATGTAGATCTGTTTAACACAAGCTTACAGAAACTCAAATACCTTCTAAATTCTAGTTTTTTTGATTTTTAATATTCTTTTTGTATTTATATTTTCTTAAAGCTACCTGCGGAAACTTGTAAATGGCCTTCATGTGTTTATATATGTAATGTGACTATTTTTTTTGTCTAGCTGTAAGTTTTCCTAAGAGTTTAAAATAAAAAAAAAAAAAATAAAGGAAAATATCCTGATATTTCTAAAGAAAATCAAAGTAAAAAAATGTTCCTGAAACTATCCCGTAGTGTTTGCGTAACACGAACAAAATGGTGGACATTTGGACATCGATCATTTTATTTATTCATATGAAACTATCATACATTAAGAATAGTTTAGGACAATGTAAAAGTAATCAAAATCCACATCGGTTACATAATTGCTCGCGTAAATGAATTCACATCTTTATAAGTAACGCAAATAGCAACAGTAAGGTTCAGTCGTCAAGCGAACATGTTATTCGTTGCTGGGGGTCAGGTTATCCGATGACACTAATCACGATTCATATGCGTGTTTTATGACACACCCATTCTTTGTTACTAGTGACTTAATTAGTCGGAGAAACGTGGTTATTATAAGTTCATAAGTGTGATAAACACGCGCACTTAGTGTGATTATTGACGTGAAACTTATCATGGAAGGGCATTGAAATTGTAATCCGCAACGTTTTTGTGTGACAAAAAGTGGTGGGAGTAAGCATTATGTTGGATAGAGTGTTGAAAACACCGCTTTTCGTAGTTAAGCAACGTTGGACGCGGTCAGTATTTGAATGGGTGATCGGGGGATTATTGGGGGGCCGGGTGCCGGGTGCCGTCGATTCTTCATGAGAGTTGTGTGGGCGATGGCCACCTACTGGGCACCGGTCTGGGCCGATGCCCTCGGTGCATCCAAAGTGCGCGCGCTGCGCAGTACGCAGCATACGGTGGAACTGAGGGAAATCTGGGCATACTGGACGGTGTCATCGGCGGCGACCTTTACGCTCGCCGGCTCCCTTCCCTGGGAGCTGGAAGCTGGAGTGCTCACTGCCGTATACGAATTCACGGTGGCGAGGAAGCGTAGTGGGGAGCCTCCGGCTCCCAGGGAGGAAGTTAAAAGGCGGAAATTGTGGGAGAGAGCTATAGGGAGGTGGATGCAGAACCTGGCGGACGTGCGCTTCGGGACGCACACCGTCGACGCCGTCCGTCCGGTCCTGCGGGAGTGGATTGGGAGGAGATGGGGCTCCCTGTCCTTCAGGCTGGTGCAGGTGCTGACCGGACACAGTTGTTTCGGGTGGTACCTGCACCGGATCGCTCGCAGGGAGCCGAATGCCGCCTGCCATGAGTGCGGCGCTGAGAAACACTCTCTCTGAGTGTGCTGCGTGGGAGGTGGAGCGCCGCACTCTGGCGGCGGTGGTAGGAGAGGATTTGTGCCGACCATGGACGAGACCACGCTCGGCAGCGAGCAGGCGTGGCGAGCAGTAGCCTCCTTTTGCGAGGAAGTCATCTCGCATCTCGCCCGCGAGGCGGACTCCCTTAGTGGCTGTCTTCGCCAACGAAGGACCGGCAGGAGGAGGCGGCGCATTACCCAAATCCTCCTGCAACCCTATCCGGACCTGAGGGGATGTAGTCGGGGGGCTCATCCCCTCATTGCACAGGTTCGGTGGACCCAGCTGTCTCTCTAAAGGTAGGAGCCCGGCGGTAACCTTCCGCCGGGTGGATCGTTGGGGCGGCTATTCAAGGGGAATAGCAGAGAACGATTCCTTGCCGTCCCAACATCACGATCTGACGGTACACCGTGGGGTTTTAGTCCGTGCGAGTCGGACATAACCCATCCTCTCCCCCGGGGGGGTAGGTATCCATTATGGATTTCACTACGTAAAAAAAAAATCGCTTGGTAACTCCGCGTGCGGCACGATGATGGTTTTCTGTTGTATTACAATTTTATAGCATGTGCGATCCCTTAGTTCTTATAAAATACTTAACGGATTGTGATACGGTTTTCACTATAATTTAGAGAATTTATTCCGAAAGTTTTATATGAATAGTTTGTATATATTGTATTTATATGAACTATAGAGATGTCGAGCATGGCAACCACGCTCGGCAGTAACAAGTCATTACATACTACCGCAGCCAGAGTGCGGCGATGAGACTCTCACGCAGCACACACAGAGTGAGAGTACTTTTTTTTTCGATCTGACTACGCTATTGACCTAGCAAGGTCTTAACAGCTTCGCCGAACTACTAAGGCGAGCGCTTAGCGCTTAAGGCACTTAGCCGGGCCAGAGTGAGTATATTACTTTCCCATTTATTAGGATGAGCTCAGGTATTTTAATAGAATTCGTTATTGTTATTTGTATCAGTTGATTATCGATACGAAATCATAAATCTTTCAAGAGTTGTTTTCTAAGATCCAGTAAAATATGTACGTATATTATTCTTATACAATAACCTGCAATTTTTAATGTATTTAATATATTGTAATCCAATTAATGTACCAATTATTTTTAAATTAACTTTCAATCGTTTTTTGTATTTCCGGTATGTCCTCTGTATTTGTAGGCAATTGCGCCAATATCAAGTGTGACAGATACATGTAATAAACTTAATGCTAAATATTCCGTGTAACAACGTGGAATAATCTACAGTATTAACATATCAAAATAGATAAATCACCAAAAAGGGATAAGTACTGTGTTGAGAGCGGCACAGAGATTATTTGTAAAAATATATTAGAAATACATATGCATGGCCTAATTATTAATTATATAAATATAAACCTAGATAACTCTACAGTTTAATATTCTTACGATAAATTAAGAAAGTAAATATTTTAATGAAAATAGAAAATACATATGTAAGAAGTGTATTAATATTAATGGGACGAGGGATATTGGCAGGAAGGATATCATATAGGGAACCAGAGAGTTTGCGACAGTTGGAAAACTATGATCCACTGTTCCCCCATGAAGCCCACACTCACATAGAGAACGGTCACGGATATGTATTTATGCAAGAAAAACCTTAATACTCAGTTTGTTATTCTAGAGATTGGTATATTTGTATGTACTGTGGTCATACCTATGTAATTTTATTAGTATAAATTTTGAAATATATAAAATGAAGCTCAGCTTAAAATATTATTTAGCTCTTTCATCAGAGAACAACAAAGAGTAAGTTCAAAAGTTATATTAAATAAGTGAGCTATAAAATGAATTAGATAAAACTAGTTGAAAGAACTGTCATGGCATCTTTACGTGCAATTAAAAGCCGTTTGAGGTTAAAGATTAACTGGAATATAAATAAAATTAGTGATAGTGCTCTCGTCGAATCCGGTAAATACCGGTCTTTATTTATCGTTAAATGTAATGAGTATAATAATTCACCGGTTTATATCAGTCTTAGGTATATTCCATATTTTTATTTCATATTCTTATAACCACGAATCAATCACGTTCACGGTACATGCATATAGATAGTTATTAAATAGAGTAAAGTTTATTTACAGATAAGCTGATAACCTTGTTTATAATATTTTACCGTAAGAATTGTTAATCGAAGTAGCTGGTTTATAAAAAACCATAAACTTCTACTACGATCATCTGTAGGTGGTAGAGCCCCGCTGAAGCTATTTTTGGTTTCAGCATGAATGGGTCGGCTCTTCGGGGGTAGTACCACCCCTCTCACAGAAAACCGACGTGAAATAACAGTGCTTGCATTGTTGTGTTTCGTTCGGTCAGTGAGAGAGCCCGAAGCCCACCTCCCTTCCTTTTTCCTTCTTTCCCTTTCCTTCCCCTACCCCTTCTCCCATATACAGGCTGGCAACGCACTTGCGACGTCCCTGATATCGCTAGTGTCTATGGACGGTGGTAATCACTAAACATCACGTGACCCACCAGTTCGTTTGCCTCCTTTGATATAAAAAAAAAATCTGAGTCTTTATTAGGGTTGATTTGGCGATGTATCTTATCTATATATACTAATATTATAAAGAGGTAAAATTTGTGAGTTTGAGACGTCGTGACGTTGTTAGGGGAAATCTCAGGAACTATTGGTCCGATTTGAAAAACTCTTTAAATGTTATATAGCTCATTTATTTAGAATGGTTATAGGCGATATATCATCACACTAAGACCAATAAGATTGGAGCACCAATGAAGAATGTTTATAAATCGGGATTTTTTCCCTCTTGGGAGCATCCGGTGCGTGTTAGAGTTTGTCTAAAGTAACTATCCCTCGTGAACGAAGTCGCGGGCAGAGGCTAGTTTGAGATAAAATATATATATATTGAAATAGCTTTGGTATATATGAAAAGGGGTCAGTAGGGAATATTATGTCCTGTGTCACTGCAAGAAATGAAATTCAAGTATTGTGATCGCTACACACTACTAAGGATCATCGTTTAATTGTGTAGTCTAAATTCATAGCCGGATTTTTAGCCAACGACTGTAACTCTTCCAGGACTATCTCATGGCTTCCAGTTTGCGTTTAGGTCTTCGTGGATATAAATACGGTAACTCCCATAATAGGTTTATACAAGTTTCGTCCGCAGTATATACAATCTTTCCAATTTTAATTCTATTGTTGGACATATGTTTGTATGGACACTTTACATGGGTAAAGTGTAATCAGAACAAATTGAATAGATTAGACCTTTGTCCTGTGAGTAACTGATTTGAATACACCTATTAATCATCAGGATTTTGTCCAGCATTGAGCTGGTAAAACGCCTCGACAAGGTCGGAAAACTTATACACCTATAATAAAAATAAATATTCATACAAATATATGCATTATTAATACATAATGTTAATATTACAATAATGCACTATAAAAGTTATTTATCTAAGTGCTACATAGCCTCTAAAAAAGGTTTTGTATATTGAAAATATAAAAAAAACCGATATTTTTGGTTTAACACCTATTGTTCAAGTGTTCAAGCTAAAAAAGCAAAGGTTTTTTTTAGATTAATTTTGATATTTAATTTTTAATGGTAGGTAATATTTTATTTAACAAATTATTCGTGTATTGTGGTTCAAACTTCCTATAATAAATTCAAAGGCATGATTTTTATTTAAATAGTATAACCTATTGGTACATAATCTTTAAGGATACATTCAACTATATATTTAAATTGTTCTTGCAGTTTCAATAAATTAGATTTACGTGATTGCTTACTACTTTTCTTTTGTTTCTCGATATGACTACGCTATTGACCTAGCAAGGTCTCTTAACGGCTTCACCGGACTACGCGATTGCTTGTTATATTGTCATTCAACGAAATTAAGAATGTAATAAATAGATATATATTAACTACATTGAACAGCTAATGCCCTCTATCAGAATTGTTATATTTCTCAACACTTTCGATGTTATGTGATTATTTTTTAGTTTAGTTAGTAGTACAGACTAAACTTCATAGATGGCGTTGTAACGATATACATACAAGTCGCTACTGGCGCCTCCGAACGTTGGCTATAATTTATGTGAAAGTTTAATTTATATCGAATTTCACATTTTTTTTTTCAGCCTCTTTTGTTTTCGTTTATCCAGACCACAGATTATAAATGAAAGAAGAAGAATTTTTCCCATTTGCTTTTTTTTCATCCTTACAGGAATACAGTTCAGATTTATTTGAAAGTCACCATGACATCATTGCAGACCGCGTGTAGACTATAATGACATAGCCACAGAATATTAATACTCCTAGCGGACATAGCTCACAGAGCATAAGACTTTGCGAACGCGCAAGTCGATTAAAAAGACGTTGGGAGTCTAGATTAAAGTCACAACTTTAATTAGGTTAATAATATTATAAATTCACTACCTATTGTTCACGCCTTCGCTCTCGTCAATATAGGGTTTACTTATCCCTTCGGAATATTACTTTTTTCTGGACAGAAGGTATCCTACATCCTTTTCTGAAAGAGAAATTTAAACATACATGCCCTGACTGGATAATTAACCAAATCACGGAATTCAGCACACAGATATAAATTGACTGAACTAACAGCTAATACAAATTCTGTCGCCAAAGTTTACCATCTGGTCCACCGAGTGACCACTCAATGGCCTTCGGTTGCTAATCAAATTAAGCCTGGATACGTACGTACGTAAATATGGAGATAGCTTTTAGTTCAAGAAAAAATATATTCAAAAATAGAAACATTCGTAATTTGATTCCACATGCTTCCTTAGACAGAGTGGTTAATACATTTTGTTTAATTTTAATAACAAATATTTATGACATATACTGGGGGTATTCTACTCACGTACATCTTAAATGTAACATTTTGAGTATTGAGTCACCGAAGGCCCATCGTAAAAGGCATTGTGTGCAGAAAGAAAATGGTGATGGATTGGACATGTCTCATTTAATGAGCATTGGTTCAAATAAGGTCTCATAGGGCAGTCAGTTTGTAAGACGAAGGATAGTTGTTTTAATTGGTCTAGCATGGAAAGAGCTGGAAGTAAATGGATAATTATTTTGCATGCCTTATGTCCTTAATTACGGATCACAGAATTAATTTTGAAGTGTTTAATCGTAATAACAAGTATTATATACAAATACTGATTATTTATTTTAAGTGATGTTTTGTGCTTCTTTATAGCAGATCTTCCCTGTCGAATAGATCGTTTTTTTCTTTTATTATAGCACGGGTAAGTAACTGCACTATGATTGATTACCCGATTAGGCCTCCCATGGCAGCGGCTCAAGCCTAGGTTTGATCCCTCGGTAGGGAACACTTGAGTGCGATGCTTCCACGATACGGTAACACAAAAATATATATCACTGCTACAAGATTACACGATCACCCCCACACACGTGCACGCTTACACGCTTTCACGCTTACACATGAAAGTGGAAGGGTTTACTTTTTTTTTTCCTTATCGAACTGAAAAACTCAATTTTCCGATAATAAATATATGGAGGAGTTGCTGAGGCGTGTATGCTTGGTACACATATACGTTTCAACAACTTATACATACATAAATAGTTAGCTAGGTTAGCTAAGATAGGTCGCGATTTTGCATGCAACAGGCAACATGCAAACCGAAGTGTGCCACGCACCCTTGAGCTGGTTGCCAAAATAAAATCGGCTGAGTGCCTTAAGCGCTCGCCTTAGTAGTCCGGTGAAGCTGTTAAGACCTTGCTGGGTCAATAGCGTAGTCATTTCGAAAAAAAAACTATGTTTGATGGTAAACAGGTTATACGAACGCTTCAAAGTATAATAAAATAGAAGCCATCTCCAGTAACACACATCACGTCGGATTTTCGGTTGATTTCATAGCGAACGGGATATCAACGAGTATGTAAACAAAAGAGGAACGTTCCAGTCTGACCACTTTGATTCGTTAAGAGTGTATGGAGAGTTAAAAAAATTAAAATGCTATTTATTTTTCATTTGATTTCGTCTCATTTCACTAGCTAAGTGAAACTAGTCATTAATCATAATGTACTTGATTCATTTATATGGACAAGTTTTGAAAGAAATGGAATCATTTATAATAAAAAAATACAAACAACCTAAATGCAGAAATGGTGGAACTTATCTAGTTGTAATAACAAAGTTGTTTAGTTAGTTGTGTTAAAGTAAAAAATATGTTGTACACTACGTCTCTCATTTCACAGTATGAAACTGAAGTTTTATATGAAGCAGTAGTAGTCGTCACCGACTTCGTCTGCTTTTTTATAATACATGTATAAGTTTGTAGGTGTTAGAGCTACGCTGGAGCTATTACTGGTTTCAGTATGAATGGCAGGATATTTTTTATACTTTTTTCATACTTATAATTATATTTTGGCCAATTTAAACAATAATATTAAAAATCAAAAATACTCTATTCAATTTAGACCCTAAGAAGGCGCTTACGAAGGTCACAAATATCACCGGTTCGGAAAACAATTCAGTCATCGAGGAGAACCGTTAACCCACGCACCCGCGCTCCCTACAACATGGTGCTTGTTCTCCACGACCGGTCGCAGGAGGGCAAGGCTATCTTTTCGCTCACATTTGTGTGCGACCTCAACGGCGTCACCGTTGAGCCCCCACGCAAGACCCATATTCCGTCGCAGTGTCATAACTGCCAGTGTTATGGGCACTCTGCAAAGAATTGCCATCTTCGCTCCAGGTGCGTCAAGGGCCGGGGAGACCACGCCACGAAGGAGTGCGCGCTCTCCTGGCACTCCCGATCCTCCCAGCTGTGTGCTTTGCGGTAACGCGGGTCACCCCGCGAATTAATGCGGCTGTACCCGCGCGCCGCGCACACAACGTCCCCGTCAGGCGAGGCAGGCGCCCAGGGCGCCTGTAGCCGCCGCCCGCCCTCCGCCTCCACCTCTCATGTCCGTGGAGGCCTTACCGGGCCTGCCGGGCGCCTGCCGGGCGCCTCCCGCGCCCCGGTAGCACCCGCACCCACGACCTCACCGCGCTCGCCACCCTCTGTGCCGCGCGCGGCTCAACCCGGGCGGGCCCCTATGGCCCCCTGGGCCCCCCGACCTCAGGCCTCAGGCTTCTTCCAAGCCTCAGACGCCACCGCCACAGGCGGCTTATGCTGCTTCATCATCCTCTATTTCCGGTAAGTTTGACTGGATGAAGCAGTTACTCCGCAAGCACGATATGAAGGAGGTCCTCGCCTTCCACGCCATCGTTGAGGTCGAAGAGGAGCTAGGTCTTCTCCCCGCTCTAGCGCGCTTCCCGGCTATCGGAGCCACCATTCAGCGCCTCGCCCGGTCACCCTCTTTTAAATAAGTTTTAAAATTCACGGGTCTTAATAAAGTAAAACCACGCGGTCTATGTCTCTCGTTTTTCAATGCGAGATCCCTTCGGACACAGCGCGATCTAGTAGCTGACTTTTTGCACGATAGAGAGATTGACGTTTTCCTCATCCAGGAAACGATTTTAAAACCGAGTATGCGTAATCTAAGAATCTCGAATTACTGTATAGTCAGGAACGACCGTGTCACCCGCGGGGGTGGCACGTTAATCTATTTTAGGCGTTCGTTGTACTGCATGCCGTTAGATCCGCCCGCGCTAACCAATATGGAAGTGTCAGTGTGTAAATTAGGTATGACCGGTCACTCGAATATTATTTTAGTTTCCGCGTATTTGCCACCGAACAAAGAATTGTTAAGATCCGATTTGCAGGCGCTACTTAATTTAGAAGATTCAGTTATTATAGCGGGAGACCTCAATAGCGGGAACGTTATCTGGAATAGTCCGTTTACCTCTCGTAACGGAAGGATACTCGACGAACTAGGTAGGGTAGGGTTCTCACGTTTGACGTCATAGCCCCTTCGGAACCCACGCACCATCAAGATCATTGCCGACCCACAGTTTTAGACATAGCTCTCTTAAAAAATATCACGCTTCCTGTACGACTCATACAAGTCGTACCCGAACTTGATTCAGATCATCGCCCGCTTGTTTTACAGTTAGGTCACAATTCAAACTTCACCCCGCCGTCGGTTAGGGTGGCTGATTGCGCGAAACTCGTTCAATATTTTAAAGAAAATCCGTCGTCTAGTAGTTTAGACAGGATTCTGGACGTGTTGGTGTTTAATGCCGACGCGGATTCGGCCATCGATTTCCTGGTTAATTATCTCCAGACCGCCGTCAGGGTGACCTCGAAACGATCACTTTCGATGAAGTTGCAGGCGCAATCAAGCGTCTCAAGCCTAGGAAGTCCCCAGGTCCCGATGGGATCAGGAACGAGGTTCTGAAGCTCCTTCCTAACCGCATCATAGCTCTATCGGTCTGCATCTTAAATGCGGCCATGTCCCAGGGTCATTTTCCAGCCGTCTAGAAGAAGGTCGTAGTGATAGGAATTCACAAGCCCGGCAAGAAAGCTACACTTCCCGATAGCTATCGCCCCATCAGTACCTTAGGAAAACTTTACGAACGGCTCCTTCTGAACCGTCTCCAGTTCTCGATTACAGATTTAAAATTAATTCCACCTGAGCAGTTCGGATTTCGCGCCGAACACTCTTGCACGAATCAAGTACACCGCCTCACGGAGTACATTTTCTCTAAATTTAACGCCGATCCAAAACGAAAACCGAAACGTACAATTGCAATCTTCTTCGATATCGCCAAGGCCTTCGATAAAGTCTGGCACGGAGGGCTCATCCATAAATTATGTAAATCTCGCGTACCCGATAGGTTAATTCATATTATCCGCGATTATCTCACTGATAGGACATTCCGCTTTAGAGTGGATGGTGAACTATCGCTGCCCCACCCGATACGCTCAGGTGTGCCACAGGGCTCCATACTCGCGCCCACGCTCTTCAATCTGTTCATCAGTAACCTACCTCGGTCTCGGAGGGTGGAGGTAGGTTGTTATGCTGACGATACCGTTATTTACACTTCCGGCTGGTGGTCGGACTTTCTTAGGAAGCGCATCGAAAAAGCCGTTCATACTCTCGGGAAATAGTTTCGTCGATGGCGCATAGAAGTTAATCCCGATAAGAGTGCCTCAATACTCTTCGATCCCACGAAACGCGCTAATAAATTTGAACCCATCAGGTTATACGGAATCGATATCCCTTGGGTCGCAGAGGTCAAATATCTCGGTGTTACATTAGACAGACACTTAAAGTTCAATTCACATATAGACAGAGTGCGAAACAAAGCCGCTATGATCTTGGGTCGTCTCCATCCGTTGCTTTGTCATAAGAGTAAGTTGTCCCTCAGATACAAGCTCACTTTGTATAAGACGTGTATCCGTCCCGTGATGACATATAGCTGCCCCGTTTTTGCGCATATGTCCAAAGGTAACTTTGATAAGCTGCAGGTTCTCCAAAATCGTGTTTTACGTAAAGTGACCGGTGCCCCGTGGTACATCCGGAGAGTCGATCTCCATAGAGACCTAGAGATCCCTTCTATCTGGGCGTACGTAAAATCACTTACGATTAGTTATTTTGAAAAAGCCGCGAATCATCCCAGTCTGTTAGTGGTATCCGCCGCGAACTATGAATCCGTACCTAACACTGCGCGTTATAAAAGACGTCCACGACACATTTGTACCAACCCTCCTGATTCAATCACGTCAGCGAACGATCAGTACCAGCCTGTCCCTCGAAACAGAGCGTGTTCACGCCCATGCCCGCGTAACCACAGATCACGCCGCCGTGGTCTGGGGGTTAATTTCGCTCCCGCACACCCGATTAGGCCTCCCACGGCAGCGGCTCAAGCCTAGGTTCGATCCCTCGGTAGGAAGCCCTTAAGTGCGTTGCTTGCGCGATATGGTGACACACAAATATACATCACCGCTACAACACCACACAATCAGCCCCACACACGTGCACGCCGACACGCTTACACATGAAAGTGGAAGGGTTTACTTTTTTTTCCCCCTTAATGAACTGAAATACTCTCAATTTTCCGATAATAAATATATGGAGGAGTTGTTGAGGCGTGTATGCTTGGTACACATATACGTTTCAACAACTTATACATGTATGAATAGTTAGCTAGATTAGCTAAGATAGGTCAGGATTTTGCATGCAATAGGCAACAGCCAAGCCGAGGTGTGCCGTGCACCCTTGAGCTAGTTGCCAAAATAAAATCGGCTGAGTGTCTTAAGCGCTCTAAGTCGACCTTGCTGGGTCAATAGAGTAGTCATTTCGAAAAAAAAAGGAGAACCGTCAATAAAATGGATTGGGTTTATCTTTTTAAAATACATATATTTATAATACATTAATGCTACAATAGTTTTAGTGGATGCACAGAGAGAGATGTCAATTCTAAACACCACCATTGTTCATATACTGATCCATTATTACTAATATTTTGACACAAAAACCAGCTTAACATGGCGCTTAAGCTTACAATGCGATAAATCGATAATATGCTGTTGTAGTTCGGTGAAGCTGTGGAGGCCTAGTAAGGACAATAGCGCAGTCAGTTCGAGAAATAAAAAACGAAACTTCAGTATTTACGTTATAAAATTATTTCATACTAGCATATAGCCGCGACTTCGTCCACGTGGTTATTTTGGTCTAACGCTTACACGCAACGGAAGCTATCAAAAGAAAAAAAAAAGAAGATTTTGAAACATTCTTCTTTAGTGCTCCACTCCTATTGGTCTTAGTGTGATAATACATAGTCTATAATCTTCTTTAATAAATTAACTAATTAACACCGAAATTTCAAATCAAAGTAAAAGTAGTTCCTGCGATTAGCGCATTCAACCAAACAAACAAACATTTCAGCTTTATAATATTAGTATGAATGAATTCCCGACCCGTGTATTGTCTATAAAATAAGCATAAATTAAATCAACTTAAAAAAATAAATGAATTACGTAACAAACGTAAAGGAGATTTTATTTCGAAACCGT
>JACEII010000469.1:0-18319 GCA_014332785.1 Antheraea mylitta
AGCCAGTCCAAAGTTATGAGGTAACAAACATAAAAAAAAAAAAAAAACATACAGACGAATTGATAACCTCCTCCTTTTTTTGAAGTCTGTTAAAAATACAGTGTCATCGTGTTTGTTCATGATGAACTCTGTAACTACTCAACTGATCTTCCTTCTAACTTTCAGAGATCTTCAACTTCCAACTTGAGAGATACATTAACGTATATTTCAATTCTCAATATTCTTTAATTACAAATGGAACGTTTGTTATTGTAGTAAACTTCACCGGTCTCGACCAGATGGCATTTTAAATAAGTTTGTTGATATAAAACTGTAAGACCGACTATTATAGATATCTCATAGAAGAGCAACTTTTTAATTGTCATAATTGTTTAGGCTACAAATGATTAGGAAATCGTAGTCCGGCGAAGCTGTTAAGACCTTGCTGGGATTATAGCGTAGTTAGTTCGAAAAAAAAAATGATTAGGAAATATCGTAATGCAGAACGGTACATTACCTGCCTCCTTTAAAATTCATGTAGTGCCATTCTTACTAACCCGAGTTTCTCGCTAATGCAGGTACATTCGTAGCGTTTCCCTCTTTAAAAAGGTATGCAGGAATAACAAGTCACAGCAACTTTATAAGTGTAGGTATGTAGATACTTACGAAAACAAAAATTCATGCACTATGTGACTTTATTTTAATTAGAATTTATTTACACTTTAAAACATCCGTCAGTTTCGTTTGGGTTTCTGTTTTTGTATTTTGAATATTTTATTATTGTATTTTATTGCTTTAACTCATAAATTTTGACGAATATTGCTTGATCAACAACCGCCGCGTATTCTTATAGTTAGCTTCATTCGAGTAACCTTTATTTTCGGAATCTCGTAAATTACATAAATAAATAAAGCTCGACTGTCGCTTACAGAGGTATAGATAAGTAGCAGTCTCACTTACGGAGGTCCACGAGGGAAAAACGACTCTCTCTTACGAGGGTTTCTGTTTTTCGCTGATAGAAGTTTTGGGAGCTTAAACTGACGGGTCCTGGCTATTACTCTCACTTGTAGAGTTTTCTCACTTACCCAGGTTTGAATGTATATAAAAATGTAGTTGGTTCCCGAGTATCGGAGTAGCATAAATAGGAGTGGAGTAAGGTACAAGTGTGTGGTGTGTGTCGGTGCAGGTGTTCCTGAACCTGCTCGCGATGTTCCCGCTGTCGCCGTACGCGGAGCCGCGCGCCGGCGAGGAGGCCGCCGACTCGCCCGAGACCGAGAACTACGAGGCGCTGCTCTCGCTCGCCGAACGACTCGGCGAGGCGAAGCCCCGCGGTCTCCCGAGACACCACATCGACCAGCTGCCCAGCTACAAGTACTCGCCGCAGAACCACCAGGGTACGCTATTTTTTTTATAGTACCTGGGCGAGCGGACCTACAACTGTTAGGTTTGCCTTAAAAAATTAACATTAAAAAAAAATCTCTTATAGGTTTATATGGATTTTCGAAGCAACCGATTTCCATCTAAGCTATTTTTGATTTGACAGTGCCTATATTCTAGCTATATTTTTTCATTGCGTGAAACTCAGTAGTTAAAAAAAGTTTTCTATGAAAAAAATTCAGCTAAATCGATTTATCGTCCCCGACACTACCTACCTACTAAGTTTTACGGGAATAGATGATGCCGTTTCCGGGATTCTGAATATATATAAATATAAAAATATACATAAAACTAAATGATTAGACAATAGAAATATTTATAGAGGGTACTCTGCGCTATATTTTCGTTCTAAATCGATTTAAAAGATATGCGCTTAATATTTGATCTAATTATCTAGAGAAACACAAAAAATATATTGAATCCATTACGCGGTTTTGTTAAAACACAGTGTCATTGACCGTTAGGTGATTTAAATTACACTTGAAAGTGAATGTGGAAATGTCAGGAACAAAACAACAGGGCTTATTGACCGTTTTACTATCGAATGTGTTATTAATTCAGAGTCGCCCATTGTAGTTTTCGACACCGGTCATTGCAATTTATTACGATTGTGTTTATACTTTTGAAAGTCTTAAAACAAACTTTAACTTAGGTTTACTTGATTGTATAATAGGATTTGTTTCTATATTATTACTTTATATGTTAAGTGTGACCATGAAGTGTCATTTCCTAAAATACTGCAAATGTTAGGTAAACAAACAGATGGGTCACCTGATGTTAATTTATCACTGTCGTCCATAGACACCAGCATTACTATGAGAGTCGCGTGTGTATCGAAGTGCGTTTTCGGCCTTTTAAAGAAGTTTACGTTCATTTCTTGAAAATTTGTAATCGCTAATGATTTGAAAGTAGCTGCTGGAAGCCTCATGCATGCTCTCATACCACTTTTTTCTCTCCATTCGCATAATAATGGCAATGGTATTACACCATTTAATACCCAAAGACAATTAAAAAAATAGTTTAGATACGTTACCTTTATGATACATATGATGTACGATAACGCACACACACGTAAAGTAACATTGTGACTGCACACTGTCTTAGATATACCTAATGTGGTAATAAGATAGCTTCTCAATATCATTGGTGAAACATCAAAAGGAATAGTTATATGTTGCTTAGGCATAGGCGGATTGACGGGGCGGCCGACAAAAGTAAACTAGTTAGCTAAACTTTAACAAGGCGCTGTTGGAATGCTTATAACGTTTCTACAGATTTTAGTAACAATATCATTGGTAGTACATTCTACCGTGATACTAATGAGTATCCTGAGTTAGTTAAAAAGTCATTAGCCTCGGATCGCTTTCTCCGGACGATTCGTTAATGTGGATCATTGAGCCTAGGTATCATATCTTTATGTTCGAGAGTGTGTCTGAAGATTGCGCGGTATCCATAGTTTCAAAAGTTTTACAACAAACTTTAATGAAGGTTCTCCTTGTCGTTTATTAGTTTTGATTTCGATATTATCATTATATATGTCAAATGTGAGCACATAATATAATGTCGTTGAATATTGCGAGTGTTGAACCGGTCACCCGGTATGTATGATGTCGGTGTGAGCAGGCGAGCAGACGTCGTGCGTGGTGTGCATGTGCGAGTTCGAGGCGCGACAGACGCTGCGGGTGTTGCCGTGCGCGCATGAGTTCCACGCCAAATGTGTCGACAAGTGGCTCCGGGTAATATATACTAGTATACAATACACACACACACACACACACTAATCGAACTTGTAACTGTGAATGAAAACACGTCCGTCGAAATGGATATGACGGGTCTCGTTTATCTCTACACTCCAGAGTTTTGACAAATTGGCAAATGGAATTCTTGATCTCTCAATGTTCTTTCCACACTTTCGTAGGTGATTTATCAAAAAAGTAAAAGTTGGGCAAACTTGGACAAACGACTAACTTCAAAAATCCATCTCGAGATCACTTTTTTTTTTCGGACACTAGCCCATGTATTTTCAATCATTCGTAAAATTTATTATAACTTCTATAACAAAAAAAAAAAACAATTGAGCCGTCACGGGACGCCTAGCAGATGTAAAATATTGTAATTGATTTGTATAAGTTATGTGCATTAAAGAACAGATTACGACAGGAATCAACTATGGCATAATGGAAAGATAAAGCATTACAAATTTCTTCCATAAAATAATGACTGTTTAATCATTTTATTACATAAATATTCATTTTTATTAAATACAAAAATTCAACTAGGCGCGGTGTCTTTGGCGGTATTTATCAAAGGGTGCTAGGTCGTCGGCACGTAACGCGTTACACTAGTATAACGAGTGGTCGATAAAACAATTTGAATCTTATGTTTATACAGATAAGATTGCATAGGTTTTTGAATATTTTGTTAATATTGCTAAGTTCATGTATTGCGTCGCCACGTCTCGGCACGCCAAAAATCAGGTTTCACATCAAAAAATTTAAATGATTGACAAAAAAGGGTGAAATGTACCCCATTAATTACGAATTTTCAAATTCTTACACAAAAAATGGGATACCAACTTCCTGGAGCTCTAAAACACAGTTAGTAAAGAGAAAGAGACAGCTGATAGCGTTGTCCCACTCTAATGTTACATAATAATAATAATAAAAATAATTCGTTTTCAGTCGAATCGAACGTGTCCCATATGCAGAGGGAATGCGTCGGAGTACTTCAGTAACTCGGAGTGAGTCGACTTCCACACACGCCGACTGCGGGGAGAGGAGATTGAGTCGGAGGGAGAAGGAGAAGGGGGAGCACGCAGCAGACGAGATGAGAAGGAGACCGGTCGACAGGACGCTTTGCTTACACCAAACGTGTGCGACTCTACTAGAAAGAGATTTAATCGAATAGAAGAGACATTTTGATAGTTAGAAATATCCCTGTTGAGTTGTTGTTTTTTTTTTTATTAAACGAGGTGTTAAGTAGTGTTCACACTGCGGCAGTGACTCGAGACAGTGTTGACAAGACTATAGAAAAAATTAAATAATTGTTTGCAGTCATTAGAAAACTATAGTCCGGTGTAATAGGCAATAGTTAACAACTTTTGACACGTCCATGCAAATTACTAGACTAATATAATAAGTAACTCGGAAAGTAATTTAATTTTGTTCGTATGTAAACACTGACTCGTGTAACACTGTTGTCGTGTGGCCGCGACCTTATTTACTACAATAATAATGTGTACGAAATTGGTAAATGCATTTGGAGTGTTTCGGCGTGTACGTTACTGAACACTCTGTGTATATACGGTCACGTAACGAAAGTGTAACGCGTGTGTAACGTAACGTGTAACGGACGTGATGTGACGTGGCGAGGCGGGACGGGAACTCGACATTGTTCAGTTTGATTAATTTTCGTTTTGCCAAAATACAACACAATAGAATAAGATAATACCAGTTACCGTTCAACAATACAATATCCATTTAACTATGTAAATACTTATATATGTTTTGATTTAGTTTTGTATTATTTTCTCTTATAATTACTAATTTACAGACGGAAAGAGAGAGAGAGAGAGAACATGATAATAGGATTAATGATGCCGTAATTATTGCTCTTTGCTGTAATATACTTGTCTCGCTCTTACTCCACCGTGTTTACTATCCCCTGTCTCTCTCTTTGCATCAGTACACGTGCACAGCATGCTGTGTAATATACATATCTATATTCTATGTTTTTCCTCTTGAGTAAGTGCTTTGTTTGTGTGAATGTATGCGTGCGTGCGTGCGTGCGTGCGTGCTTGCGTGCGTAAATGCGTGCGTGCGTTCATGTCGTGTGGTGTCGATTTACGTGACGAAGACATGAAAGAGTAGAGTCATTGCGATACGGGTCCAATATATATGAGCTTCTATCGTATGTGGTACAACAACGAATGGTATTTTTTACGCGATGACGTCATCGCAATGCAATATATGCTCTGTCAGATCTGTGTCGTTTGAATTGCTCTATGAAAGATATAGTTTTGTACAATACGTTGTAAGAGAATTCGGTAAGTACAGTTCGCGTGTCGTGGAATACGGCTAGTGTTGTGTCGTGTCGTGTCGTGACGTCGCGATTATGCTATCGATAATTGAAAACATCGATACATATGTAGTGTTAGGACAACTCTGCTAGATACTTTGCGAGCAAACTTTTTTCTATTTTTAATAATATCTCAAATGCAATATAGTTTATTGTTATAATGTTAGGGGGTGATTAAGTTGTGTCGCGCGCCCGGTTTTTTTTTTTATCACTATTGCGTTCAGGGAGCGGTGTTTTTATTTGTGGCGTTTATTAATTTAGTATTAGTTAAAAATGCAAATTATCACGTCATTGTTGCTTGTTTTTTTTTTTTTTTTAAATAGGCAAAATTTAATTCGGCATAGTCCAGAGCAGAAAACTTGAGATAACAAAATTGAATTGTATATTTATTGTACCCCTATGACAAAGTAATTCGTATGGGATATTTTTGATGACGTCACTGTTTAAACAGTACAGTGTGTTCCATTTTAACACTCATCAAAGTGTTTTCTGACATTTAAATATTCTTGTTACATTTTTAGTATACTATAACCGAATTGATTTTATACATAATTTTATCAAATTGTACAGTAAGTGGGGTCAAATAACCAAAATAAATTACACAAGAGACTAGAATTCTGATGAAAAGTGTAACTCGAGTAGTATGGTGTAATGAATAATGAAAAAAAAAAAATTTTTTTTATTCAAATATTTAATAATTAACGTGGAAATTGATCTTTTTGCTGTGAATACATGTACCTGCTGTGTGTGTGGGTGACGTAGGGATTTGACTCACCGCTCTTTATGTTTAATTTACTAGGTTTTTTTTTTTATGTGGTAACTCGAAAGTGTCGGTTTAACTAAAGGTTGAACTGTTGTAAAGTTTAATCAACGAACACTCGCTGTATAATGACTTGGCAAGATTAGTTAGTATGGTATAGGTGACTGGGGTTTATTGCTTGATGTCTCCTGTCTTGTGAACCGAAATGCGGATAACTATGTATATATAATAATGTCCGTCCGTAGCGATGTGCCATCATCTGTCTCCGCTGCGTTTTGTTTTATCTCTAACAGTTTGTATATTTCTGTAATGTTGATTCGTTTTTTATTTTGTCTGTGTGACCGTTCGAGGTACAATTGGAATGTTTTATCTTACACTGAGAGGGATGTAGCCTGAAATATAATTTAAGAAGCAAAAAAAAATGTTATGTATTTTTTTTTTTTTCGAAATGTAAATGCTGTTGACCTGGAAAGGTCTACAATATATACTAAACTATAATAATAATGTATATACTAACACAGTTGCAAGTTGGTATTACTGTGAACAAAACGATTCTAAACAAGACGAATACAGCGTGTCTTTTGAAACATGCTGTATTTAAAAAAAAATCAGTCTTAGGAGTGTGAATCTGTCAGATTTAGATAACCGATCTACATCCAAGAGAATGATACTTAAGGTTATGTTTCCATAGTGGTCTGTTACTTGCTTGTCATAAAATGAAATGACATCGTCGTTTCAAAGCCGTATACTAGAAAGTCCTACATGATAGAGTTCCATAGGCGTTTACTCCACACTGATAAACTCGATATCGAATCTTGCTCGCTTTATGATAAAGTACCTGAATGACCGAGCCTAGCTCGGTTCTTTAAAAACATTGTTAAATTAAAGTAAACTGTTAGGTTTGCCTCACATAATTAGCATTTTTCATAAAAAAATATATATTAAAAAAAAAAACATATCTCTTTTGCTGTCGCTCAGATTCGAACTAGGTTAGACGGATTTTTGAAGCAACCGATTTCCATCTGAGCTATTTTTGTTTTGACAGCGGCGGCGAAATTTACCTTTATATTCTAGCTATATATTTTCATTGCCTGAAAACTCAGTTAAAAAAGTTTTCTATGAATGAAATCTTTTTTTTGGCAACCAGTCTTTCTAAGTTATTACTGCTATTATCGAGTAGGTAATAACATTAGAAGTTTCTTGCGACCATTTTATTGAACTAATAAGATGGTGGGCGTTTTGTTACAATTTTCCCATGGAGTTTTTGTGACAAGTAAGAATCCATGCTCCATGCTATTATTTTCCATTCACTTCACTAGTACACTACAACCGAACTCTATTACGTAAAACACTACAAATGTTACAAAATGTAGTGTAAAATAACACAAGACTAGGAAGAATTTATAAAAGCCATTATATGACATTCTAAGATTCCAAAAACTCCTATAAAACAAATGTTTCTTTTTTTCTCTCGAACTGATTACGCTATTGGCCTAGCAAGGCCTGTACAGCTTCACTATCGAAACAAATGTGAGTGTACTTTAATATCAAACTACTTGTGATGGTAGTCACGCTGAACCTTAACTAGTTTCATTATGAATGTGTCAGTTCACTCGGTGTACTACCACCCGGCACACAGAAACACCCATGTGAAGTAACATTGCACGCATTGTTGCGTGTCGTTCGGTCAGTGAGAGCGACGGAAGGCCACTGCTCCCACCCTCATATCTCCCCCCGCCCCATACACAGGCTGGCGACGCACTTGCGACTCCCCTGGTGTTGTTGCAAGTACCTATGGACGGTGGTGATCACTTAACATCAGATTACCTGTTGTTTGCCTCCTATGATAAAAAAACCTTCGTGAAATAAAGATACAACGGTAATACAAGTGCTCCTCTCCTCTCCGTTCACATTCGATCTCTGTATAGGACGTTTTTTTAAGTATTAATTTACGTCATTCATTATCTAAAATCATTACGCAAATTGTAAAGTATGTTAATCTCATATAAGCATGACGTATCTTGTGTGTGTTTAAGTCGAATCCAGAATGTTCTAAATCTCGGAGTTAAGACATGAAAACGGTTAGAGATATTGAAGTTTTCAAAATTCGTTCGGTTAATTTTCAAGGTTTTTATTAGGAATTTGATTTTTTTTTAATTAATATTATTCGTTTTCGTTAAGTATGCTTTTTATGTTTGTTTCAATTGTCAGACGTGTAGACTATAATGTAAATTGTGACTTAATGTAAAGTGTTGTGTGTGTTATGAGACGATGACGTCACACGGTGCGTACGCGTGCGAGCGCTCGTGCGTGCGTGCGTGCGTGCGTGCGTGCGTGTGAGGGTCGAACACGGCCATGGTTAAGGGATTATTTTTTTTATTATGCTTGTATATCCCATTTTCGTTAGTACGTTATTTAATAATTAGTTATTATCAATGAATTAGGCGCGATAATTAACTTTTTCAATAATTTTCTTTTATATTCCGATATAATATGAAAGACTAACATGCCGGGTGTTTATGTGATCTATATGCGTGATAAATAATAATCGTGTTTTTAATCCATATCAAAACAAAATTAGCGTGAGTTACTAACTTGAGTTAAGCTTACTGTGTAAAGGTATTTCCATCTATCCGACGTTTCTCGTACATAAAATGATTTGTATAATTTATATGATGGTGTCTTCCATTTTATGATTTAGTTTTTGTTTACGATTTATTTGAACGGTGTTATAGAGCCGAACAATTATTTTTTCTCTGTGTTAATACAACTTATAAGTAGGTTATATTTGTAAGCGGTGAAAGCGGATAGTTTTGTTTGTTTGTGAGAGCGGGCTCGCGGTACATGAGCTCCAATTTGTTTCGTATCGTGTGATTGCAACGATGATGTGTTCAAAGCTCTTCCAATTGTTATGTTTAATTTTTATACACACATACACTTAGGTTGAAATGTATGTTAATTCGCGTTAGTTACCCGCTGTCAGTTTCGACATACGTTGTTGGAAGTATATCCATACTATCGCGGCTAATTTTCAATTGCTAACGAAATAACGTAGATCGAATGTTTCCCAATTTTTATATCAGTCCGCGGTGCACATCTGAGTTTGGTATTTAATCATGGTGTCCTAACCTAGCCAGATAGTTGAAATAAAACAGGAGTAGGAATGATAGATAGATATAGGAATACTAGTTACTAGGATACTATGTACATATATTAAAACATGTACAACATGGATCTGTGTGTATTGGGAACTAAATGGTTTACATTGCACCCGCAAATAACTAAATTAAGCTTCCGAAACAAGGTTAAGAGAAGTGCCTCACAGCTCATCATTTTACTTTGTGTGACGCACACTTTGAGAACCGCTGATCAAGACGATTTTTTTTTGTAAAAGTGTTCTACACTACAGTAACAGACTTAATTCCAGTTTGAAGGAAATGCGGCCTAAAAACGAGTGGTTACTAATTACTGTTGTAGTGTAAATTATATAGTGTACTAGCTGACCCGGCCACGCCTCGCTGTGGCTCAAATATTGAAAAAGAATTTCAAAATTATAACGTGGTGCCATCTATGAGGTATCTATAATACTCTGTCCTATAGTTTTCTCTCGATAAATTATTGTAAAGCGCCATCTTTTCGAGACTGATGTAACTTACAATTAGTAACAATAATCAACATTGACAATTATTTAATTTGTAAATAAAAATATTAAAGCCGTTAATCGTTACATAAATTATCGTTACGTGAAGATCGGCAGAGTAGTTTAGGAGTTCGTTGTGGACAAACATTATGACACTAGATTATGACACTAGATTATTTATATATTTAGATACTTCCAAAACGTATGTTGAATGATAGTGGTATATCAAATTAGATCAGTTAGCCAAATATTGTAGCAATGTGTGGAATGATATATAATTGTGCAGTAGGTAGGTGAGGAGATGCAGGTACGCGTGCAGGCTCGCAGGAGACACGTCTCTGTTCATTGAGACGACCTTTAATTTCATTTTTATTCTTATTTTATTAAATGCACTGCTATTATATGATTTTTTGTTTTATTTTTCTTTTTTTCCTTTAGTTTTGTTGATAAATGCGAAAATGACACTGGGGAATATATCAAAGAAGCTGGTTTTAGAGTGCAACTCGTCAGTGATTGCTCAGCGACAGATTTTCAAGTATTCGTTAAATGATACCTTACCAAAATACTATGGGCTTATTTTCACTTCACCGAGAGTTCCGACCTTGAAGTAAACGAGTTAATGTATATCTGGTTCCATTTACCGTTCCATTAACTGTCCAATAATGATTATTTTTGTTTGATTTATATTAAAGTCACGAACATATCTAGCTATCTATTAAATATATATTATATTTATTAACAAAAATATGAACTTTAATTAATATGTTATATATTTTTATAAACTGAATATGAAAATTGTAATGAAATCGAATTTATCAAACATAAATATTAATAATTTATAGAACCTAAATACATTTTTTTTTTATATTATAGGAGGCAAACGAACAGGTGGGTCACCTGATGTTAGGTGATCACCACCGTCCATAGACACTTGCAACAACCAGGGGAGTCACAAGTGCGTTGCCAACCTGTGTTTGGGAGGAGTGCGGGGGGACAGTAAGGGGAAGAGGAGGGTAGGTGGGTCTCGGGCTCTCTCACTGACCGAACGAAACATAACAATGCAAGCACTGTTACTTCACGTCGGTTTTCTGTGAGAGGGTGGTGCTTCCCCGGACGAGCCGACCCATTCGTACTAAAAACAATAATAGCTTCAGCTTAGCTCTACCACTACTAAACGTTAAAATCATACGTTAAACAATTCTTCCTTATGATTTATAAGATCGTAAGGGTATAGAATCTTTAAAAAAGTTAACTGCCACAGATATCGCTACAATCCATTATTTTAAAGTTTGATGTAATGCTTTTTTTACTTTTCAGTTTTTAACCGACTTCAAAAAAGGATGAGGTTTTCAATTCGTCATATTTTTTTACTGTTTGTTACCTCATAATTTTGGACTGGGTGAACTGATTTTGATGATTTTTTTTTTATTTGAAAGCTGGTGCTTCCAGTGTGGTCTCATTTCAATTGGTCCAGTTCTGAGAACGGCATCCAGTGCAAAACCGTATCTATATAATTAATACGTGAAGCAAAAAAATTGTACCCCGTTTTAACCCATTTCCCGTCAACGGGTGAACTTGAAATTTGGCATAGTTGATGTTTATATAGCGGAGAAGTTTAGAAAGATGTTTATTTTATATAAAATGCATTAGAAGTACATTAAATGAATTAAAATATGCACTACTACTCAAATTTTACACAACATGTACAGACATGTAAATAAAAAAGACATTTTGACAGCCGTCAATAATTACGAACTTCAAAAGAGGTTGTGAAGGAGGAGAATGAGCCAAATAATACTTTGTATAATCAAAATAAGAATTTTGTTCATAAAAGTAATCCACGACTTAGACCTCCGCGGTTACAATGTTGCAATTCAACCTCATGTAGCAACAAAAAATAACTTATTTTTTTTATCAAAACTAATGGTAGTAATGAACAGACTACATTTAATTCAATATCACCCAGAAATACCACCCCATGGTGTCGTGTAAAATTAATTGAAAATTGTGTCATGGGTTGCGATATTTTTTTTATTTTCGTAAAGTTATGTTTGGTATACATTTGAGCTTTACCACGTGGTTTTTGTTTCCAATTTATAATTAATTTTCATTTACCTACATATAGATTTTTTTATTGCTTATATAATAAAGATCATGGCAAATGGCAAATTACTGAGTAGCCATGATGAAAACCATTGATTATAGAAGTATATACCCTTTGACAAAAGAATTCTAATAAAGTTCAAACATTAAAAAATCAATTAACTATGGTCGAATGTCGACCACTGGGCGCCCACTAGTAAGTTTTAATTTGCATTAAGTATGTACACGACAAATAGACGAATAACTCAATATCATGCCAACCGATTTCGATGATTCATTTTTTATTGGAAAGGATGTTGTACTTCAAGCGTAGATGATGAGAGTTTGGTTAGGTTCTGATTATGGGATCCGTGACAAAGTAACACAACTTTCAAGAAACAAGCCTACTCCTTTCTTAAGTGCCGGCAACGCATCTGTGATTCCTTTCGTGTCGCAGGTGTCTATGGGCAGCGGTGATCACTTACCATCAAGTCAACCGCATGTTCGTTTGCCACCAATAGTATAAAATAAACTCTTCAATTCTTAGGCGCCTATTGTGCTTATGTTCGTTGCTGTATTGCATGACATGACGTAAGCATTGTAATTGCATTACTTAAGGTGTATTATGTGTGAAGCGATGGTAGCCGAGCTGGTTGTAGAAATTTTTGTGGATTGCGTTCACACCAAACGTTACTTATTGTATAACCAATTGAAATCTTATCTATAGTATAAAATTGAATCGCTGAATGTGTCGCTAAGCGTAAATTTCGAGAACATCTGAACTGAAAAAAGCGCGTATTGTAATAGACTTAAGGCGGAACGGAGTTCGCGGGTACAGCTAGTAAAATATATTTATGTACACTGAAAATGGAACAATAAACTAAATTTTCAAAAAGAGAATTAACCGACTTCAATATCAATCAAAAACCCATAAATCACTAAAAATAGAAAAACAAATAGCCTATTAAATTAACGCTCAACGCGTCTTCAGAAGTCTCCACTTAATAAAAAAGATTTTTCCTTGCTTACAAACCTTCTACGCTCAGCTCCCAATGCTTGAATACTTATGGGCTATATATCTATGCAAAGTGCATTACTTACGAACCACTATAATACAAATAAGTAAACAAATGCGTTTTGAATATTATTTTACATATCCATTACAATATCCATGTTATTAATTATCAATTAATAATAAAGTTATATCCCGTCCCGTCTCCCGCACACAAAGAATGTAGCAACAAAATAATTGTGATTTGGAATGAAGTGTCAACAGAAGGTTTAGAACGGTTTCTGCATTTGCCTGGTAGAGAATGAGCAATATGTTAAGTGGACGGAGCACATGTGCAGTGCACTACATATCACTTGTCCTTGTACACTTGTTCACGAAATTCATCTCGCCTGAAAATATCTAATATTCATTTTGTATTTTTATAATCGCTTTATATTAAGGTTATACTCCCTTCAAATACAAAGATACTAATATCAACGGTCTAGCCATTGACATAAAAACCAAAGACGCAGTCTCGAATAAAAGTAGCGTTCAAAACCGGCCGCAAAAAATTCCCTAATATACATACGTAGTTATAATTATGCGATAACCATCTTATTTTGCAAATTTAACCTTATGCGAATGATTTAAAGTTGTTTTTCCAAGGACGCAAGCGACACGAGACTATTTGAAATGTTTGCATAATCCAAAATTATGCACTCACTTTTGTGTCCACCACCGATGTCCAAAAGGTTATTAACTCGGTATACAATATACAGTTGACGCAGAACTGTAGCTACAGTCAAATATGAGGTACGACAGCATCTGTTACAGATAGGGCGAAGTCAAAATTTTATCATAATAAATATATTACACAGAGAGCTACGACCCTGAGTCTACGCATTGCAGATTGATAACTTCAATTCTATCATGCATTCAAGTTAATAAACGATAAATTAAAAATAGAGCGCGACGTGATGATGCTTGTACTAATGTGACTATAAATTGAAATTAATTCTTTTGTTAGTCCCATACAGCGAAAGTATCATGGGAGTATAGCTTTATTATAACATCATTCTATCCATATATTTAGAATTGACGTCATAATTATAACAAGTTCCTAAACAAAGACCCTTGGTATTACATTTTCATTTAATGTCTTTGGTGTGAAGATTCAAAATAAATTAGATGTTTTTTCTATGAAATATAATACGTAAATGTCAATTGTGACGTCCCTAACAGCGTGGTTTATATTAATTAAATATAATTAAGTAAATAGCAATTATAAAAATGTATACTTTATGATTCGTGTAAATCAATGGTTTTGTAAAATTGTGTAAAAATTGCTTGTTTCACACATTCTGTGTAAAACCTGGTAATTTGCTATACATTAAAATGATACCAAATTGAAAATAGATTTTTTATAAATAACAAAATTAAACTATAATAAAGAGTATATATTCTGTGGTTGTGGCAATGTTCACTAGCATAGCAGAAAGAAATAAAAATTAATTGCACGGTGCGAAATTTATACATTGTCAAATGTTATCAGCTTTTAAAAATTTAAATTCTACCATTTTGTACTAATCGCCACGGTTTATATTGTGCTTCACACTACAGTCCACTAATTAGTAATGTAAATAGGCGATGCATGTATTTGTATACTATGTTATAATAAATATATAAATGTATTTTTTCATGACTATGTGATTATTATGAAACGTCTGTTTGTGTTTAATGAGAGATCGCGTGCCGCGCTATCTTGTGCTGTGGTTTCTTTTTAACTTTTTATTTAAGTTGATGCATATATTACATCTCACTTCTAAATTTAGTTGTGATTTATTAGCGACTTGTTTTCTGTTTCTACAAGGAGGTAATCACTGACTATTGAGAAGATACTGTCTATGAGATAATCAGATAATTAGGGACTCCAATCGAAGAGCAGACGTAGTAATTTATCTGTAGCTTGACCAGGATCATTAGTGCAAAATAAAATCGTATCAAAAAGTTCGGAAAAGCAATTATAGGACTGAGAACTGTAGAATCGAGATGAAATAACCTTGGGTAAGAGTTCACCAACGATTTAAAGCTGTACATTCGTTTAACTAAACTAATTTAACTAAACCCACAAGTAATAAACCTGAAGTAAGGGAGAGGGACCAAAAAGTAGTTGTTCGGAATAACTAGTGTCATAGGCCGAATTAAGTAACGATATTCATTTACTGCATAGGTTAAAAACAAACCACATCACATAAATTATTTCATACAATGTGTACTTTTTGGGAATGGAGTATTTATAAAATGCATAGATAGTGCCACTTTTCTATACGAGATAGGTTAGTACGTCGTTTAGCTTTGCAACAATGCAGGTTTAAATCACTTCTTAATCAGAAGTTAATTTATCCGATTTCATTTTAGACTCTAATATACAAAAGAAGCCTTCATGTCACTAATTTGAAGATGATCAGAGGATAATAGCATTCGTGACAATGTCTTGCAGTAAGCATTCGTAAAGAAATAGTTTATGGCAAAATTGAATATAATCCATTTCTCATGTCAATGTTTTAAAAACTGTATGCAAGTAATTTTTTGATTATGATGAAATATTCATTGAGTACTCAAGGAATTCGGTTCAATTTTGTAATAGCATATAAGAAAATGCAAATCGTATAATTATCAAGGAAATTTCCATCTCTTATAGGCACATAAACAATCATTGGGCACAAACGTATCGAGAAGCAATTTAGAGTAACATGTGATAATATATTGTAATATGTATAATTATTTTTACAAAATTTGATTGAGTTTCTAAAGTCGCGTATTAACATTTTAAATAGCATATAATCAAAGCTCATAGTAACGTTTTAAACCCTTTGTATATTTTACAATTTAAAAAGGACAATATTAATGTATACTGAGCTAATATAAAGGCTTGTCCTTGCACAGTAGTAAACAACTCTACTTTTCTTAAACTGAACCACAGAAATTACATAATATTTTACAGCTAATATAAGAATAAAAACTATATAGATCTTTTTATCTATACTAATATTATAAAGAGGTAAATTTTGTGAGTTTATGACGTTGTAGGGGGTAATCTCAGGAACTACTGGTCCGATTTGAATAATTCTTTCAGTGTTATAATAGCTCATTCATCGAGAATGGTTATAGGCTATATATCATTACGCTAAGACCAGTAGGAGCGGAGCACAGATTAAAAATGTTTCGAAATCGGGATGTTTTTTCCATTTGAGAACGCGAACGAAGTCGCGGGCAGAGGCTAGCTGTTAATAAATTCGGTCTATTCCTAAATTTGATATTGCCATATGCTTCGTTTTTTCGTGTCTTTCAGCATGTTTTGGCTAAAATTTAATAGTTTTTTTAATATTGAAGAAAAACTGACCGTGACTGATGTACTACCCTGAATTGGAAATTTTTAAGGGGTGATATATTATTGTTATCGTGTGCTATTTGTTTAATGTAACGCATTTCAAATAAAATTTTATTTGTTTTACAGATTCTCTGTTTGTTTAATAATACAAACGTATAATTGTCGAGTGTTGTTCGACGTAACTTTTGACGTGACAACGTCTTATAAATTGGTTTGCCGGGTGACACTTCAAGAAACTGCGTTACGCTACGCTCACGTTATGCGCTCACAATGAGAGCGAGTGAGAGGCACGCGTCCCTTCCACTCGGGCATGGTTAGCCCGCCTAAGAGCGAGAGAGACTACTATACGAATGAATATTCACATTAAAATTATTTTACCACTCAAAGTCGTTGTCACGTAAAACTTTCGCCCGTATACCGACTTTACAGGCAACCAATTTTTTTATATAGGTATAAAAAATGTAAAATGATATGGTTCTACCACAACAGTTGTTTCTATTACTTGCAGACAGGATTTATTAGTTTAATATTTTGTTTTGTTTTACTCGGAGAAATTACTCTAAGGACATTATCTATAACGATATTGGAAAAACAATAATTCAATGTTGCCATTAAAAAAATAATGTTCGAATTGGTATTTTTTTCATAGAACCATTCTTATGAATAATTTCAAACGAGTATGAATTAATAATGCTTGTAGTTTTGTAACAGCCCTCGTCTCGATGTGGAGGCAAATGCTGATGATGTCAGATTCTGAACCTCGTGCCTCGGAGTAAGGCACAGGAGTAACTACAATAAAATAATTTTTAACTAGAGATGAGTTGTTGTTTTATTTCTATTTATTTTTTTACTTTGCCTTACCAAATAATAAGACTCTACTAGGGTTACTTTAAGTATTCTTTCCAATAATGAGCTTATATGTCAGCTCTTGAGAGAAGGAAATCTTTGAGTAGTTCATATAGGTATTTTGTTAAAGGAATCCTCACTGGCCACTTCTACTATGTATAAATAAATTAGAAACCCATTTCTTATTAATTCGTGAATCGTCTTTTAAGACATTTCTTTGAGTCCAAATTATCCGCAGGTAACGCAGGAGAAACTTCATGATTTAATTTAAAAAAAATCGAATTGACTACACTATTGGCCTAGCAAGGCCTAACAGTCTTTTTATATTATAGGGGGCAAACGAACAGGCGGGTCACCTGATGTTAAGTGTTCACCGCCGTCCATAGACACTAGCGACACCAGGGGAGTCGCAAGTGCGTTGCCAGCATGTGTTTAGGATTAATAGGGAAGGGGGGTGTGAGAAGTGGACGGAGGAGGGGAACGAAGGTGGATTTCCGGCACTCTCACCGAGCGAACGAAATGCAACAATGCACTATTAATTTACGTCGGTTTTGCGTGAGACGGTGTTACTACTCCGGACGAGCCGACCTGTTCATGCTGAAACCAATAATAGCTTCAGCGTGTCTTTTTTTTTCGACCTGACTACGCTATTGACCTACCAAGGACTTAACAGTTTCAGTGGTCTACTACCAGCTTGGCACTACCACATAATTTCATTAGACTAATAGATTTTATAAATATATTCTCTTTTATACTTAATTATTGATAATTTTATAGAATCTACCTTGAAATCAGAACAAATACATTTAGTTTTTAGCGATAATATCAAACAAAAAATAAAATTTCATGATATATTGGACGTAACGTACATAACGTACGAATGGCTCTAGAAAGTTCATGCCACATTTGACGGCTATTTGAAGCAATTTTGTACCGTCTCAAATAATATAATAAAGAATACCCTGACATACGACCTATTATTATATTTATAAACTCTATTATTCAATCAAACGTATGATGAGCTGCAAAATATTAATATTACATTACTACGCGTCGGTAATCTGTCGCGCTGCGCAAGTGCAAAACGTTCGGTCACGGTTACTAGCATGTCATGAA
>JACEII010000470.1:3969-22288 GCA_014332785.1 Antheraea mylitta
TTCATGACATGCTAGTAACCGTGACCGAACGTTTTGCACTTGCGCAGCGCGACAGATTACCGACGCGTAGTAATGTAATATTAATATTTTGCAGCTCATCATACGTTTGATTGAATAATAGAGTTTATAAATATAATAATAGGTCGTATGTCAGGGTATTCTTTATTATATTATTTGAGACGGTACAAAATTGCTTCAAATAGCCGTCAAATGTGGCATGAACTTTCTAGAGCCATTCGTACGTTATGTACGTTACGTCCAATATATCATGAAATTTTATTTTTTGTTTGATATTATCGCTAAAAACTAAATGTATTTGTTCTGATTTCAAGGTAGATTCTATAAAATTATCAATAATTAAGTATAAAAGAGAATATATTTATAAAATCTATTAGTCTAATGAAATTATGTGGTAGTGCCAAGCTGGTAGTAGACCACTGAAACTGTTAAGTCCTTGGTAGGTCAATAGCGTAGTCAGGTCGAAAAAAAAAGACACGCTGAAGCTATTATTGGTTTCAGCATGAACAGGTCGGCTCGTCCGGAGTAGTAACACCGTCTCACGCAAAACCGACGTAAATTAATAGTGCATTGTTGCATTTCGTTCGCTCGGTGAGAGTGCCGGAAATCCACCTTCGTTCCCCTCCTCCGTCCACTTCTCACACCCCCCTTCCCTATTAATCCTAAACACATGCTGGCAACGCACTTGCGACTCCCCTGGTGTCGCTAGTGTCTATGGACGGCGGTGAACACTTAACATCAGGTGACCCGCCTGTTCGTTTGCCCCCTATAATATAAAAAGACTGTTAGGCCTTGCTAGGCCAATAGTGTAGTCAATTCGATTTTTTTTAAATTAAATCATGAAGTTTCTCCTGCGTTACCTGCGGATAATTTGGACTCAAAGAAATGTCTTAAAAGACGATTCACGAATTAATAAGAAATGGGTTTCTAATTTATTTATACATAGTAGAAGTGGCCAGTGAGGATTCCTTTAACAAAATACCTATATGAACTACTCAAAGATTTCCTTCTCTCAAGAGCTGACATATAAGCTCATTATTGGAAAGAATACTTAAAGTAACCCTAGTAGAGTCTTATTATTTGGTAAGGCAAAGTAAAAAAATAAATAGAAATAAAACAACAACTCATCTCTAGTTAAAAATTATTTTATTGTAGTTACTCCTGTGCCTTACTCCGAGGCACGAGGTTCAGAATCTGACATCATCAGCATTTGCCTCCACATCGAGACGAGGGCTGTTACAAAACTACAAGCATTATTAATTCATACTCGTTTGAAATTATTCATAAGAATGGTTCTATGAAAAAAATACCAATTCGAACATTATTTTTTTAATGGCAACATTGAATTATTGTTTTTCCAATATCGTTATAGATAATGTCCTTAGAGTAATTTCTCCGAGTAAAACAAAACAAAATATTAAACTAATAAATCCTGTCTGCAAGTAATAGAAACAACTGTTGTGGTAGAACCATATCATTTTACATTTTTTATACCTATATAAAAAAATTGGTTGCCTGTAAAGTCGGTATACGGGCGAAAGTTTTACGTGACAACGACTTTGAGTGGTAAAATAATTTTAATGTGAATATTCATTCGTATAGTAGTCTCTCTCGCTCTTAGGCGGGCTAACCATGCCCGAGTGGAAGGGACGCGTGCCTCTCACTCGCTCTCATTGTGAGCGCATAACGTGAGCGTAGCGTAACGCAGTTTCTTGAAGTGTCACCCGGCAAACCAATTTATAAGACGTTGTCACGTCAAAAGTTACGTCGAACAACACTCGACAATTATACGTTTGTATTATTAAACAAACAGAGAATCTGTAAAACAAATAAAATTTTATTTGAAATGCGTTACATTAAACAAATAGCACACGATAACAATAATATATCACCCCTTAAAAATTTCCAATTCAGGGTAGTACATCAGTCACGGTCAGTTTTTCTTCAATATTAAAAAAACTATTAAATTTTAGCCAAAACATGCTGAAAGACACGAAAAAACGAAGCATATGGCAATATCAAATTTAGGAATAGACCGAATTTATTAACAGCTAGCCTCTGCCCGCGACTTCGTTCGCGTTCTCAAATGGAAAAAACATCCCGATTTCGAAACATTTTTAATCTGTGCTCCGCTCCTACTGGTCTTAGCGTAATGATATATAGCCTATAACCATTCTCGATGAATGAGCTATTATAACACTGAAAGAATTATTCAAATCGGACCAGTAGTTCCTGAGATTACCCCCTACAACGTCATAAACTCACAAAATTTACCTCTTTATAATATTAGTATAGATAAAAAGATCTATATAGTTTTTATTCTTATATTAGCTGTAAAATATTATGTAATTTCTGTGGTTCAGTTTAAGAAAAGTAGAGTTGTTTACTACTGTGCAAGGACAAGCCTTTATATTAGCTCAGTATACATTAATATTGTCCTTTTTAAATTGTAAAATATACAAAGGGTTTAAAACGTTACTATGAGCTTTGATTATATGCTATTTAAAATGTTAATACGCGACTTTAGAAACTCAATCAAATTTTGTAAAAATAATTATACATATTACAATATATTATCACATGTTACTCTAAATTGCTTCTCGATACGTTTGTGCCCAATGATTGTTTATGTGCCTATAAGAGATGGAAATTTCCTTGATAATTATACGATTTGCATTTTCTTATATGCTATTACAAAATTGAACCGAATTCCTTGAGTACTCAATGAATATTTCATCATAATCAAAAAATTACTTGCATACAGTTTTTAAAACATTGACATGAGAAATGGATTATATTCAATTTTGCCATAAACTATTTCTTTACGAATGCTTACTGCAAGACATTGTCACGAATGCTATTATCCTCTGATCATCTTCAAATTAGTGACATGAAGGCTTCTTTTGTATATTAGAGTCTAAAATGAAATCGGATAAATTAACTTCTGATTAAGAAGTGATTTAAACCTGCATTGTTGCAAAGCTAAACGACGTACTAACCTATCTCGTATAGAAAAGTGGCACTATCTATGCATTTTATAAATACTCCATTCCCAAAAAGTACACATTGTATGAAATAATTTATGTGATGTGGTTTGTTTTTAACCTATGCAGTAAATGAATATCGTTACTTAATTCGGCCTATGACACTAGTTATTCCGAACAACTACTTTTTGGTCCCTCTCCCTTACTTCAGGTTTATTACTTGTGGGTTTAGTTAAATTAGTTTAGTTAAACGAATGTACAGCTTTAAATCGTTGGTGAACTCTTACCCAAGGTTATTTCATCTCGATTCTACAGTTCTCAGTCCTATAATTGCTTTTCCGAACTTTTTGATACGATTTTATTTTGCACTAATGATCCTGGTCAAGCTACAGATAAATTACTACGTCTGCTCTTCGATTGGAGTCCCTAATTATCTGATTATCTCATAGACAGTATCTTCTCAATAGTCAGTGATTACCTCCTTGTAGAAACAGAAAACAAGTCGCTAATAAATCACAACTAAATTTAGAAGTGAGATGTAATATATGCATCAACTTAAATAAAAAGTTAAAAAGAAACCACAGCACAAGATAGCGCGGCACGCGATCTCTCATTAAACACAAACAGACGTTTCATAATAATCACATAGTCATGAAAAAATACATTTATATATTTATTATAACATAGTATACAAATACATGCATCGCCTATTTACATTACTAATTAGTGGACTGTAGTGTGAAGCACAATATAAACCGTGGCGATTAGTACAAAATGGTAGAATTTAAATTTTTAAAAGCTGATAACATTTGACAATGTATAAATTTCGCACCGTGCAATTAATTTTTATTTCTTTCTGCTATGCTAGTGAACATTGCCACAACCACAGAATATATACTCTTTATTATAGTTTAATTTTGTTATTTATAAAAAATCTATTTTCAATTTGGTATCATTTTAATGTATAGCAAATTACCAGGTTTTACACAGAATGTGTGAAACAAGCAATTTTTACACAATTTTACAAAACCATTGATTTACACGAATCATAAAGTATACATTTTTATAATTGCTATTTACTTAATTATATTTAATTAATATAAACCACGCTGTTAGGGACGTCACAATTGACATTTACGTATTATATTTCATAGAAAAAACATCTAATTTATTTTGAATCTTCACACCAAAGACATTAAATGAAAATGTAATACCAAGGGTCTTTGTTTAGGAACTTGTTATAATTATGACGTCAATTCTAAATATATGGATAGAATGATGTTATAATAAAGCTATACTCCCATGATACTTTCGCTGTATGGGACTAACAAAAGAATTAATTTCAATTTATAGTCACATTAGTACAAGCATCATCACGTCGCGCTCTATTTTTAATTTATCGTTTATTAACTTGAATGCATGATAGAATTGAAGTTATCAATCTGCAATGCGTAGACTCAGGGTCGTAGCTCTCTGTGTAATATATTTATTATGATAAAATTTTGACTTCGCCCTATCTGTAACAGATGCTGTCGTACCTCATATTTGACTGTAGCTACAGTTCTGCGTCAACTGTATATTGTATACCGAGTTAATAACCTTTTGGACATCGGTGGTGGACACAAAAGTGAGTGCATAATTTTGGATTATGCAAACATTTCAAATAGTCTCGTGTCGCTTGCGTCCTTGGAAAAACAACTTTAAATCATTCGCATAAGGTTAAATTTGCAAAATAAGATGGTTATCGCATAATTATAACTACGTATGTATATTAGGGAATTTTTTGCGGCCGGTTTTGAACGCTACTTTTATTCGAGACTGCGTCTTTGGTTTTTATGTCAATGGCTAGACCGTTGATATTAGTATCTTTGTATTTGAAGGGAGTATAACCTTAATATAAAGCGATTATAAAAATACAAAATGAATATTAGATATTTTCAGGCGAGATGAATTTCGTGAACAAGTGTACAAGGACAAGTGATATGTAGTGCACTGCACATGTGCTCCGTCCACTTAACATATTGCTCATTCTCTACCAGGCAAATGCAGAAACCGTTCTAAACCTTCTGTTGACACTTCATTCCAAATCACAATTATTTTGTTGCTACATTCTTTGTGTGCGGGAGACGGGACGGGATATAACTTTATTATTAATTGATAATTAATAACATGGATATTGTAATGGATATGTAAAATAATATTCAAAACGCATTTGTTTACTTATTTGTATTATAGTGGTTCGTAAGTAATGCACTTTGCATAGATATATAGCCCATAAGTATTCAAGCATTGGGAGCTGAGCGTAGAAGGTTTGTAAGCAAGGAAAAATCTTTTTTATTAAGTGGAGACTTCTGAAGACGCGTTGAGCGTTAATTTAATAGGCTATTTGTTTTTCTATTTTTAGTGATTTATGGGTTTTTGATTGATATTGAAGTCGGTTAATTCTCTTTTTGAAAATTTAGTTTATTGTTCCATTTTCAGTGTACATAAATATATTTTACTAGCTGTACCCGCGAACTCCGTTCCGCCTTAAGTCTATTACAATACGCGCTTTTTTCAGTTCAGATGTTCTCGAAATTTACGCTTAGCGACACATTCAGCGATTCAATTTTATACTATAGATAAGATTTCAATTGGTTATACAATAAGTAACGTTTGGTGTGAACGCAATCCACAAAAATTTCTACAACCAGCTCGGCTACCATCGCTTCACACATAATACACCTTAAGTAATGCAATTACAATGCTTACGTCATGTCATGCAATACAGCAACGAACATAAGCACAATAGGCGCCTAAGAATTGAAGAGTTTATTTTATACTATTGGTGGCAAACGAACATGCGGTTGACTTGATGGTAAGTGATCACCGCTGCCCATAGACACCTGCGACACGAAAGGAATCACAGATGCGTTGCCGGCACTTAAGAAAGGAGTAGGCTTGTTTCTTGAAAGTTGTGTTACTTTGTCACGGATCCCATAATCAGAACCTAACCAAACTCTCATCATCTACGCTTGAAGTACAACATCCTTTCCAATAAAAAATGAATCATCGAAATCGGTTGGCATGATATTGAGTTATTCGTCTATTTGTCGTGTACATACTTAATGCAAATTAAAACTTACTAGTGGGCGCCCAGTGGTCGACATTCGACCATAGTTAATTGATTTTTTAATGTTTGAACTTTATTAGAATTCTTTTGTCAAAGGGTATATACTTCTATAATCAATGGTTTTCATCATGGCTACTCAGTAATTTGCCATTTGCCATGATCTTTATTATATAAGCAATAAAAAAATCTATATGTAGGTAAATGAAAATTAATTATAAATTGGAAACAAAAACCACGTGGTAAAGCTCAAATGTATACCAAACATAACTTTACGAAAATAAAAAAAATATCGCAACCCATGACACAATTTTCAATTAATTTTACACGACACCATGGGGTGGTATTTCTGGGTGATATTGAATTAAATGTAGTCTGTTCATTACTACCATTAGTTTTGATAAAAAAAATAAGTTATTTTTTGTTGCTACATGAGGTTGAATTGCAACATTGTAACCGCGGAGGTCTAAGTCGTGGATTACTTTTATGAACAAAATTCTTATTTTGATTATACAAAGTATTATTTGGCTCATTCTCCTCCTTCACAACCTCTTTTGAAGTTCGTAATTATTGACGGCTGTCAAAATGTCTTTTTTATTTACATGTCTGTACATGTTGTGTAAAATTTGAGTAGTAGTGCATATTTTAATTCATTTAATGTACTTCTAATGCATTTTATATAAAATAAACATCTTTCTAAACTTCTCCGCTATATAAACATCAACTATGCCAAATTTCAAGTTCACCCGTTGACGGGAAATGGGTTAAAACGGGGTACAATTTTTTTGCTTCACGTATTAATTATATAGATACGGTTTTGCACTGGATGCCGTTCTCAGAACTGGACCAATTGAAATGAGACCACACTGGAAGCACCAGCTTTCAAATAAAAAAAAAATCATCAAAATCAGTTCACCCAGTCCAAAATTATGAGGTAACAAACAGTAAAAAAATATGACGAATTGAAAACCTCATCCTTTTTTGAAGTCGGTTAAAAACTGAAAAGTAAAAAAAGCATTACATCAAACTTTAAAATAATGGATTGTAGCGATATCTGTGGCAGTTAACTTTTTTAAAGATTCTATACCCTTACGATCTTATAAATCATAAGGAAGAATTGTTTAACGTATGATTTTAACGTTTAGTAGTGGTAGAGCTAAGCTGAAGCTATTATTGTTTTTAGTACGAATGGGTCGGCTCGTCCGGGGAAGCACCACCCTCTCACAGAAAACCGACGTGAAGTAACAGTGCTTGCATTGTTATGTTTCGTTCGGTCAGTGAGAGAGCCCGAGACCCACCTACCCTCCTCTTCCCCTTACTGTCCCCCCGCACTCCTCCCAAACACAGGTTGGCAACGCACTTGTGACTCCCCTGGTTGTTGCAAGTGTCTATGGACGGTGGTGATCACCTAACATCAGGTGACCCACCTGTTCGTTTGCCTCCTATAATATAAAAAAAAAATGTATTTAGGTTCTATAAATTATTAATATTTATGTTTGATAAATTCGATTTCATTACAATTTTCATATTCAGTTTATAAAAATATATAACATATTAATTAAAGTTCATATTTTTGTTAATAAATATAATATATATTTAATAGATAGCTAGATATGTTCGTGACTTTAATATAAATCAAACAAAAATAATCATTATTGGACAGTTAATGGAACGGTAAATGGAACCAGATATACATTAACTCGTTTACTTCAAGGTCGGAACTCTCGGTGAAGTGAAAATAAGCCCATAGTATTTTGGTAAGGTATCATTTAACGAATACTTGAAAATCTGTCGCTGAGCAATCACTGACGAGTTGCACTCTAAAACCAGCTTCTTTGATATATTCCCCAGTGTCATTTTCGCATTTATCAACAAAACTAAAGGAAAAAAAGAAAAATAAAACAAAAAATCATATAATAGCAGTGCATTTAATAAAATAAGAATAAAAATGAAATTAAAGGTCGTCTCAATGAACAGAGACGTGTCTCCTGCGAGCCTGCACGCGTACCTGCATCTCCTCACCTACCTACTGCACAATTATATATCATTCCACACATTGCTACAATATTTGGCTAACTGATCTAATTTGATATACCACTATCATTCAACATACGTTTTGGAAGTATCTAAATATATAAATAATCTAGTGTCATAATCTAGTGTCATAATGTTTGTCCACAACGAACTCCTAAACTACTCTGCCGATCTTCACGTAACGATAATTTATGTAACGATTAACGGCTTTAATATTTTTATTTACAAATTAAATAATTGTCAATGTTGATTATTGTTACTAATTGTAAGTTACATCAGTCTCGAAAAGATGGCGCTTTACAATAATTTATCGAGAGAAAACTATAGGACAGAGTATTATAGATACCTCATAGATGGCACCACGTTATAATTTTGAAATTCTTTTTCAATATTTGAGCCACAGCGAGGCGTGGCCGGGTCAGCTAGTACACTATATAATTTACACTACAACAGTAATTAGTAACCACTCGTTTTTAGGCCGCATTTCCTTCAAACTGGAATTAAGTCTGTTACTGTAGTGTAGAACACTTTTACAAAAAAAAATCGTCTTGATCAGCGGTTCTCAAAGTGTGCGTCACACAAAGTAAAATGATGAGCTGTGAGGCACTTCTCTTAACCTTGTTTCGGAAGCTTAATTTAGTTATTTGCGGGTGCAATGTAAACCATTTAGTTCCCAATACACACAGATCCATGTTGTACATGTTTTAATATATGTACATAGTATCCTAGTAACTAGTATTCCTATATCTATCTATCATTCCTACTCCTGTTTTATTTCAACTATCTGGCTAGGTTAGGACACCATGATTAAATACCAAACTCAGATGTGCACCGCGGACTGATATAAAAATTGGGAAACATTCGATCTACGTTATTTCGTTAGCAATTGAAAATTAGCCGCGATAGTATGGATATACTTCCAACAACGTATGTCGAAACTGACAGCGGGTAACTAACGCGAATTAACATACATTTCAACCTAAGTGTATGTGTGTATAAAAATTAAACATAACAATTGGAAGAGCTTTGAACACATCATCGTTGCAATCACACGATACGAAACAAATTGGAGCTCATGTACCGCGAGCCCGCTCTCACAAACAAACAAAACTATCCGCTTTCACCGCTTACAAATATAACCTACTTATAAGTTGTATTAACACAGAGAAAAAATAATTGTTCGGCTCTATAACACCGTTCAAATAAATCGTAAACAAAAACTAAATCATAAAATGGAAGACACCATCATATAAATTATACAAATCATTTTATGTACGAGAAACGTCGGATAGATGGAAATACCTTTACACAGTAAGCTTAACTCAAGTTAGTAACTCACGCTAATTTTGTTTTGATATGGATTAAAAACACGATTATTATTTATCACGCATATAGATCACATAAACACCCGGCATGTTAGTCTTTCATATTATATCGGAATATAAAAGAAAATTATTGAAAAAGTTAATTATCGCGCCTAATTCATTGATAATAACTAATTATTAAATAACGTACTAACGAAAATGGGATATACAAGCATAATAAAAAAAATAATCCCTTAACCATGGCCGTGTTCGACCCTCACACGCACGCACGCACGCACGCACGCACGCACGAGCGCTCGCACGCGTACGCACCGTGTGACGTCATCGTCTCATAACACACACAACACTTTACATTAAGTCACAATTTACATTATAGTCTACACGTCTGACAATTGAAACAAACATAAAAAGCATACTTAACGAAAACGAATAATATTAATTAAAAAAAAATCAAATTCCTAATAAAAACCTTGAAAATTAACCGAACGAATTTTGAAAACTTCAATATCTCTAACCGTTTTCATGTCTTAACTCCGAGATTTAGAACATTCTGGATTCGACTTAAACACACACAAGATACGTCATGCTTATATGAGATTAACATACTTTACAATTTGCGTAATGATTTTAGATAATGAATGACGTAAATTAATACTTAAAAAAACGTCCTATACAGAGATCGAATGTGAACGGAGAGGAGAGGAGCACTTGTATTACCGTTGTATCTTTATTTCACGAAGGTTTTTTTATCATAGGAGGCAAACAACAGGTAATCTGATGTTAAGTGATCACCACCGTCCATAGGTACTTGCAACAACACCAGGGGAGTCGCAAGTGCGTCGCCAGCCTGTGTATGGGGCGGGGGGAGATATGAGGGTGGGAGCAGTGGCCTTCCGTCGCTCTCACTGACCGAACGACACGCAACAATGCGTGCAATGTTACTTCACATGGGTGTTTCTGTGTGCCGGGTGGTAGTACACCGAGTGAACTGACACATTCATAATGAAACTAGTTAAGGTTCAGCGTGACTACCATCACAAGTAGTTTGATATTAAAGTACACTCACATTTGTTTCGATAGTGAAGCTGTACAGGCCTTGCTAGGCCAATAGCGTAATCAGTTCGAGAGAAAAAAAGAAACATTTGTTTTATAGGAGTTTTTGGAATCTTAGAATGTCATATAATGGCTTTTATAAATTCTTCCTAGTCTTGTGTTATTTTACACTACATTTTGTAACATTTGTAGTGTTTTACGTAATAGAGTTCGGTTGTAGTGTACTAGTGAAGTGAATGGAAAATAATAGCATGGAGCATGGATTCTTACTTGTCACAAAAACTCCATGGGAAAATTGTAACAAAACGCCCACCATCTTATTAGTTCAATAAAATGGTCGCAAGAAACTTCTAATGTTATTACCTACTCGATAATAGCAGTAATAACTTAGAAAGACTGGTTGCCAAAAAAAAGATTTCATTCATAGAAAACTTTTTTAACTGAGTTTTCAGGCAATGAAAATATATAGCTAGAATATAAAGGTAAATTTCGCCGCCGCTGTCAAAACAAAAATAGCTCAGATGGAAATCGGTTGCTTCAAAAATCCGTCTAACCTAGTTCGAATCTGAGCGACAGCAAAAGAGATATGTTTTTTTTTTTAATATATATTTTTTTATGAAAAATGCTAATTATGTGAGGCAAACCTAACAGTTTACTTTAATTTAACAATGTTTTTAAAGAACCGAGCTAGGCTCGGTCATTCAGGTACTTTATCATAAAGCGAGCAAGATTCGATATCGAGTTTATCAGTGTGGAGTAAACGCCTATGGAACTCTATCATGTAGGACTTTCTAGTATACGGCTTTGAAACGACGATGTCATTTCATTTTATGACAAGCAAGTAACAGACCACTATGGAAACATAACCTTAAGTATCATTCTCTTGGATGTAGATCGGTTATCTAAATCTGACAGATTCACACTCCTAAGACTGATTTTTTTTTAAATACAGCATGTTTCAAAAGACACGCTGTATTCGTCTTGTTTAGAATCGTTTTGTTCACAGTAATACCAACTTGCAACTGTGTTAGTATATACATTATTATTATAGTTTAGTATATATTGTAGACCTTTCCAGGTCAACAGCATTTACATTTCGAAAAAAAAAAAAATACATAACATTTTTTTTTGCTTCTTAAATTATATTTCAGGCTACATCCCTCTCAGTGTAAGATAAAACATTCCAATTGTACCTCGAACGGTCACACAGACAAAATAAAAAACGAATCAACATTACAGAAATATACAAACTGTTAGAGATAAAACAAAACGCAGCGGAGACAGATGATGGCACATCGCTACGGACGGACATTATTATATATACATAGTTATCCGCATTTCGGTTCACAAGACAGGAGACATCAAGCAATAAACCCCAGTCACCTATACCATACTAACTAATCTTGCCAAGTCATTATACAGCGAGTGTTCGTTGATTAAACTTTACAACAGTTCAACCTTTAGTTAAACCGACACTTTCGAGTTACCACATAAAAAAAAAAACCTAGTAAATTAAACATAAAGAGCGGTGAGTCAAATCCCTACGTCACCCACACACACAGCAGGTACATGTATTCACAGCAAAAAGATCAATTTCCACGTTAATTATTAAATATTTGAATAAAAAAAATTTTTTTTTTTTCATTATTCATTACACCATACTACTCGAGTTACACTTTTCATCAGAATTCTAGTCTCTTGTGTAATTTATTTTGGTTATTTGACCCCACTTACTGTACAATTTGATAAAATTATGTATAAAATCAATTCGGTTATAGTATACTAAAAATGTAACAAGAATATTTAAATGTCAGAAAACACTTTGATGAGTGTTAAAATGGAACACACTGTACTGTTTAAACAGTGACGTCATCAAAAATATCCCATACGAATTACTTTGTCATAGGGGTACAATAAATATACAATTCAATTTTGTTATCTCAAGTTTTCTGCTCTGGACTATGCCGAATTAAATTTTGCCTATTTAAAAAAAAAAAAAAAACAAGCAACAATGACGTGATAATTTGCATTTTTAACTAATACTAAATTAATAAACGCCACAAATAAAAACACCGCTCCCTGAACGCAATAGTGATAAAAAAAAAAACCGGGCGCGCGACACAACTTAATCACCCCCTAACATTATAACAATAAACTATATTGCATTTGAGATATTATTAAAAATAGAAAAAAGTTTGCTCGCAAAGTATCTAGCAGAGTTGTCCTAACACTACATATGTATCGATGTTTTCAATTATCGATAGCATAATCGCGACGTCACGACACGACACGACACAACACTAGCCGTATTCCACGACACGCGAACTGTACTTACCGAATTCTCTTACAACGTATTGTACAAAACTATATCTTTCATAGAGCAATTCAAACGACACAGATCTGACAGAGCATATATTGCATTGCGATGACGTCATCGCGTAAAAAATACCATTCGTTGTTGTACCACATACGATAGAAGCTCATATATATTGGACCCGTATCGCAATGACTCTACTCTTTCATGTCTTCGTCACGTAAATCGACACCACACGACATGAACGCACGCACGCATTTACGCACGCAAGCACGCACGCACGCACGCACGCACGCATACATTCACACAAACAAAGCACTTACTCAAGAGGAAAAACATAGAATATAGATATGTATATTACACAGCATGCTGTGCACGTGTACTGATGCAAAGAGAGAGACAGGGGATAGTAAACACGGTGGAGTAAGAGCGAGACAAGTATATTACAGCAAAGAGCAATAATTACGGCATCATTAATCCTATTATCATGTTCTCTCTCTCTCTCTCTTTCCGTCTGTAAATTAGTAATTATAAGAGAAAATAATACAAAACTAAATCAAAACATATATAAGTATTTACATAGTTAAATGGATATTGTATTGTTGAACGGTAACTGGTATTATCTTATTCTATTGTGTTGTATTTTGGCAAAACGAAAATTAATCAAACTGAACAATGTCGAGTTCCCGTCCCGCCTCGCCACGTCACATCACGTCCGTTACACGTTACGTTACACACGCGTTACACTTTCGTTACGTGACCGTATATACACAGAGTGTTCAGTAACGTACACGCCGAAACACTCCAAATGCATTTACCAATTTCGTACACATTATTATTGTAGTAAATAAGGTCGCGGCCACACGACAACAGTGTTACACGAGTCAGTGTTTACATACGAACAAAATTAAATTACTTTCCGAGTTACTTATTATATTAGTCTAGTAATTTGCATGGACGTGTCAAAAGTTGTTAACTATTGCCTATTACACCGGACTATAGTTTTCTAATGACTGCAAACAATTATTTAATTTTTTCTATAGTCTTGTCAACACTGTCTCGAGTCACTGCCGCAGTGTGAACACTACTTAACACCTCGTTTAATAAAAAAAAAAACAACAACTCAACAGGGATATTTCTAACTATCAAAATGTCTCTTCTATTCGATTAAATCTCTTTCTAGTAGAGTCGCACACGTTTGGTGTAAGCAAAGCGTCCTGTCGACCGGTCTCCTTCTCATCTCGTCTGCTGCGTGCTCCCCCTTCTCCTTCTCCCTCCGACTCAATCTCCTCTCCCCGCAGTCGGCGTGTGTGGAAGTCGACTCACTCCGAGTTACTGAAGTACTCCGACGCATTCCCTCTGCATATGGGACACGTTCGATTCGACTGAAAACGAATTATTTTTATTATTATTATTATGTAACATTAGAGTGGGACAACGCTATCAGCTGTCTCTTTCTCTTTACTAACTGTGTTTTAGAGCTCCAGGAAGTTGGTATCCCATTTTTTGTGTAAGAATTTGAAAATTCGTAATTAATGGGGTACATTTCACCCTTTTTTGTCAATCATTTAAATTTTTTGATGTGAAACCTGATTTTTGGCGTGCCGAGACGTGGCGACGCAATACATGAACTTAGCAATATTAACAAAATATTCAAAAACCTATGCAATCTTATCTGTATAAACATAAGATTCAAATTGTTTTATCGACCACTCGTTATACTAGTGTAACGCGTTACGTGCCGACGACCTAGCACCCTTTGATAAATACCGCCAAAGACACCGCGCCTAGTTGAATTTTTGTATTTAATAAAAATGAATATTTATGTAATAAAATGATTAAACAGTCATTATTTTATGGAAGAAATTTGTAATGCTTTATCTTTCCATTATGCCATAGTTGATTCCTGTCGTAATCTGTTCTTTAATGCACATAACTTATACAAATCAATTACAATATTTTACATCTGCTAGGCGTCCCGTGACGGCTCAATTGTTTTTTTTTTTTGTTATAGAAGTTATAATAAATTTTACGAATGATTGAAAATACATGGGCTAGTGTCCGAAAAAAAAAAGTGATCTCGAGATGGATTTTTGAAGTTAGTCGTTTGTCCAAGTTTGCCCAACTTTTACTTTTTTGATAAATCACCTACGAAAGTGTGGAAAGAACATTGAGAGATCAAGAATTCCATTTGCCAATTTGTCAAAACTCTGGAGTGTAGAGATAAACGAGACCCGTCATATCCATTTCGACGGACGTGTTTTCATTCACAGTTACAAGTTCGATTAGTGTGTGTGTGTGTGTGTGTATTGTATACTAGTATATATTACCCGGAGCCACTTGTCGACACATTTGGCGTGGAACTCATGCGCGCACGGCAACACCCGCAGCGTCTGTCGCGCCTCGAACTCGCACATGCACACCACGCACGACGTCTGCTCGCCTGCTCACACCGACATCATACATACCGGGTGACCGGTTCAACACTCGCAATATTCAACGACATTATATTATGTGCTCACATTTGACATATATAATGATAATATCGAAATCAAAACTAATAAACGACAAGGAGAACCTTCATTAAAGTTTGTTGTAAAACTTTTGAAACTATGGATACCGCGCAATCTTCAGACACACTCTCGAACATAAAGATATGATACCTAGGCTCAATGATCCACATTAACGAATCGTCCGGAGAAAGCGATCCGAGGCTAATGACTTTTTAACTAACTCAGGATACTCATTAGTATCACGGTAGAATGTACTACCAATGATATTGTTACTAAAATCTGTAGAAACGTTATAAGCATTCCAACAGCGCCTTGTTAAAGTTTAGCTAACTAGTTTACTTTTGTCGGCCGCCCCGTCAATCCGCCTATGCCTAAGCAACATATAACTATTCCTTTTGATGTTTCACCAATGATATTGAGAAGCTATCTTATTACCACATTAGGTATATCTAAGACAGTGTGCAGTCACAATGTTACTTTACGTGTGTGTGCGTTATCGTACATCATATGTATCATAAAGGTAACGTATCTAAACTATTTTTTTAATTGTCTTTGGGTATTAAATGGTGTAATACCATTGCCATTATTATGCGAATGGAGAGAAAAAAGTGGTATGAGAGCATGCATGAGGCTTCCAGCAGCTACTTTCAAATCATTAGCGATTACAAATTTTCAAGAAATGAACGTAAACTTCTTTAAAAGGCCGAAAACGCACTTCGATACACACGCGACTCTCATAGTAATGCTGGTGTCTATGGACGACAGTGATAAATTAACATCAGGTGACCCATCTGTTTGTTTACCTAACATTTGCAGTATTTTAGGAAATGACACTTCATGGTCACACTTAACATATAAAGTAATAATATAGAAACAAATCCTATTATACAATCAAGTAAACCTAAGTTAAAGTTTGTTTTAAGACTTTCAAAAGTATAAACACAATCGTAATAAATTGCAATGACCGGTGTCGAAAACTACAATGGGCGACTCTGAATTAATAACACATTCGATAGTAAAACGGTCAATAAGCCCTGTTGTTTTGTTCCTGACATTTCCACATTCACTTTCAAGTGTAATTTAAATCACCTAACGGTCAATGACACTGTGTTTTAACAAAACCGCGTAATGGATTCAATATATTTTTTGTGTTTCTCTAGATAATTAGATCAAATATTAAGCGCATATCTTTTAAATCGATTTAGAACGAAAATATAGCGCAGAGTACCCTCTATAAATATTTCTATTGTCTAATCATTTAGTTTTATGTATATTTTTATATTTATATATATTCAGAATCCCGGAAACGGCATCATCTATTCCCGTAAAACTTAGTAGGTAGGTAGTGTCGGGGACGATAAATCGATTTAGCTGAATTTTTTTCATAGAAAACTTTTTTTAACTACTGAGTTTCACGCAATGAAAAAATATAGCTAGAATATAGGCACTGTCAAATCAAAAATAGCTTAGATGGAAATCGGTTGCTTCGAAAATCCATATAAACCTATAAGAGATTTTTTTTTAATGTTAATTTTTTAAGGCAAACCTAACAGTTGTAGGTCCGCTCGCCCAGGTACTATAAAAAAAATAGCGTACCCTGGTGGTTCTGCGGCGAGTACTTGTAGCTGGGCAGCTGGTCGATGTGGTGTCTCGGGAGACCGCGGGGCTTCGCCTCGCCGAGTCGTTCGGCGAGCGAGAGCAGCGCCTCGTAGTTCTCGGTCTCGGGCGAGTCGGCGGCCTCCTCGCCGGCGCGCGGCTCCGCGTACGGCGACAGCGGGAACATCGCGAGCAGGTTCAGGAACACCTGCACCGACACACACCACACACTTGTACCTTACTCCACTCCTATTTATGCTACTCCGATACTCGGGAACCAACTACATTTTTATATACATTCAAACCTGGGTAAGTGAGAAAACTCTACAAGTGAGAGTAATAGCCAGGACCCGTCAGTTTAAGCTCCCAAAACTTCTATCAGCGAAAAACAGAAACCCTCGTAAGAGAGAGTCGTTTTTCCCTCGTGGACCTCCGTAAGTGAGACTGCTACTTATCTATACCTCTGTAAGCGACAGTCGAGCTTTATTTATTTATGTAATTTACGAGATTCCGAAAATAAAGGTTACTCGAATGAAGCTAACTATAAGAATACGCGGCGGTTGTTGATCAAGCAATATTCGTCAAAATTTATGAGTTAAAGCAATAAAATACAATAATAAAATATTCAAAATACAAAAACAGAAACCCAAACGAAACTGACGGATGTTTTAAAGTGTAAATAAATTCTAATTAAAATAAAGTCACATAGTGCATGAATTTTTGTTTTCGTAAGTATCTACATACCTACACTTATAAAGTTGCTGTGACTTGTTATTCCTGCATACCTTTTTAAAGAGGGAAACGCTACGAATGTACCTGCATTAGCGAGAAACTCGGGTTAGTAAGAATGGCACTACATGAATTTTAAAGGAGGCAGGTAATGTACCGTTCTGCATTACGATATTTCCTAATCATTTTTTTTTTCGAACTAACTACGCTATAATCCCAGCAAGGTCTTAACAGCTTCGCCGGACTACGATTTCCTAATCATTTGTAGCCTAAACAATTATGACAATTAAAAAGTTGCTCTTCTATGAGATATCTATAATAGTCGGTCTTACAGTTTTATATCAACAAACTTATTTAAAATGCCATCTGGTCGAGACCGGTGAAGTTTACTACAATAACAAACGTTCCATTTGTAATTAAAGAATATTGAGAATTGAAATATACGTTAATGTATCTCTCAAGTTGGAAGTTGAAGATCTCTGAAAGTTAGAAGGAAGATCAGTTGAGTAGTTACAGAGTTCATCATGAACAAACACGATGACACTGTATTTTTAACAGACTTCAAAAAAAGGAGGAGGTTATCAATTCGTCTGTATGTTTTTTTTTTTTTTTTATGTTTGTTACCTCATAACTTTGGACTGGCT
>JACEII010000471.1:5105-26199 GCA_014332785.1 Antheraea mylitta
CAAAGGGCTGCCATAGCTTCAATTATGCAGAACTATTGCTCATATTGTAAAGAACTCCAGAACTATTATAAAGGAGCCCAGAACTCCTTAGAATTAATAAAAATATGAAAGTTTTTTTTTTTCATACTTATATGGTGTTATTTTCAAAGGGCTGCCATTGCTTCAATTATGCAGAACTATTGCTCATATTGCAAAGAACTCCAGAACTATTGTAAAGGAGCCCAGAACTCCTTAGAATTAATAAAAAAATCAAAGTTTTTTTTTCATACTTATATGGTGTTCCCTCATATGGGGTCTTTAATGTGCAGAACTATTTCTCTAACTTTCAGGAACTCCAGAACTATTGATTTGAATATCAGAACTCATTTTTGTTTCACAATTCCGATATCTTTGTATGCCAACTTCACACACACGGTTATATCCGACTCGCACAGACTAAAACCCCATGGTGTATATTAGACGAACAGATGTAACCCTTATGAAATGATGCACGTACATACATACATTCTATGATTAATTTTTATTTATATAAATAATTTTATTGTTATCCTTAAGTTTTCTGGTATTCGTATTATATTGTTTTTCCACTTTTTATAAATACTTGAAGTCTAAACTGGATAATAGAGACAAAATTGTAGATTTGCGATGACGTAATTGACATTTTTAATACTTCCTTAACTGATTTTCCATTGTGCTTAATGATGTGTGTGTGTTTTTTATATCATAAGAGGCAAACGAACAGACGAGTCACCTGATGTAAAGTGATCACCCACGTACATAGACACTAGCAACTCCAGGGGAGTCGCAAGTGCGTTACCAGCCTGTGTTTAGGGGGAATGGGGAGGGGTGCGATGCCAGAGAGCCTCCGCATGGCGTACCCCAGGCAACGGCGACCGCTTCTCGGTTGGCGGCTGATCTCTGGTAAGGGGGGGACGTCTTGTTTTGCACTCCTCTGAACAGCAGAGGAGACTGATGACGGGGCGTGTGCGGGTCCGGCGTGCACTCACACTGTCGTTGGGCGGGCTGGTGAGGCTTTTTGCCGTACCTGCCATCGCTAAACTCGTAACCCCGGGTGGAGTGTCGTGGTCACGTCTTACGGCTTCAAGTGGGACCGAGGATCTTGGCTTAACCGCCCGGACCACGAGGAAGAAAACCTCTCTAAAAAATTACCCTAATCCCAAGCGGCTGCGCACCGTGAGGGAATGCATGGCGGATAGGGAGATCCGTCGCTAGTCCCCCGTTGGAGAACTGGCCGACTCTCCGACGGGTTACGCTAGGCTTACCCAGGTACAGGGGGCACTGCCTGGGCGGACTGTCTTTCCCCCACACTCGTGGGAACAAAATTTCAAGTTCTAAGTTAATTTATTTTAAACCTAGCTGTAAGAAAGGGAAGGAAGGAAAACTCGATCCGCTGCCAAGGCGGCGGGGGCGGAGGCTGCTGAGGCGGCTGTGGATATGGTGGAGGCCGCTAAGGCCGAAGCTATAGCCGGGGCGAAGACCGCGAGGGTGGTCCTGGAGCCAGTGCCTAGCACAAGCCGCAAGCGCGAGCATGAGCTGGCTCCAAAGGACTCCAATGGCGCAGGATACGTAGCGCCTAAGATGCCGCGTACAGAGGACGAGTGGGTCGACGTGGAGGACGATGGGCTCAGTCCGGTGGCCGCGCCGTATGACACTGCAGCCCAAGATCCGCAGCACCTGAAGGTGATCGCTGGCGACTGTGTCGCCGCGATTTACCATGTGTGCCGAGTGTCGCGTCGGCTCTAAGGGTCGATGATTAGGCGCCTGAAGAGGTCCGCCAGAACCTTACAGGATGTGTTGACGGTAGCTCTGTCGCGCACCGTCAACGAGGAGACGCTGTGCCTCCGCAAGTTGATAAGAACCCTGCGGCGGGAAATCACCGACCTCAAAGTGGAGGTGCAGCACCTAAAGGAGAAGGCAGTGGCTGCTGTCACACCACCGAAGCCTCCAACTATGGAGCTCATCACGGACCAAGTGATAGAGCTCCCACCGGAAGCCCAACTGGAGCCCCCTCATCGGGACCCAGATGTCAGAGGGCCTCTCCGTTAGAAGGACGGTAACTGGGACTCGGATTCTTTGAGTCCCCGGCCCGCAACGAGGGTGCTGTCCTCCTAGCCCAAAAGCTTCGAGAGCTGTTGCTGGACACGGTGAGCGTGCATACGCCGATGAAAAGGGCGGACGTCCGCACTGTCGGCCTGGACGACACCGTCACGGTCGAGGAGGTTGTCGCGACGGTGGCACATAAGTCGGGGTGCGAGCCAGCCTTAATTAAGGTTGGCGAGATATGCACCTTCAGCTCTGTCATGAACGGTGTGCATGTATCGCTCCCTGTCGCCTCAGCAAAGCTGCTGGTAGAGGACGGTCGCCTCCAAGTTGGTGTGTGGCCCGCGTGCGGCTACTGGAGAAGAAGCATTTGCGCTGCTTCAAGTGCTTCGCCGTGGGTCTCACCCGTACACTGTGTCCGTCGGAGGTAGACCGGAGCAGCCTCTGTTTCCGGTATGGGCAGTCCGGCCACAAGGCAGCGGCTTGCACAGCTACCAAGCTGCACTGTGCACTGTATGCCGCCGGTGGAAGGGGTGCCGAGCACTTCATGGGGGGCGCGAGCTGTAAGCCGCCTCCCATGAAAGGCCTCCTGTTCCCACCAGGGCCACGACCTCCTTAGAGGTCAACGTAGACGCTGGGTGGACGTGGAGAGGTTTGCCTCCTACGTTCTTCCTTAAGCCGGACCAAGGGGAGATCGGTCGGAGGGCTGGTCTCTCCATTGCACTGGTTCGGCCGTCTGGGAGACAGTCTACGCGTGCCAGGCTGTCTCTCTTTAGCGGGAGGCCCAGGATCTGTCTTTCTGGGCCGGCCGCCGGGGGACTTGCGGAATACTTCTTCATCCCTTGTCCTCCATTACGGCGGTAGTGGGCACCCATGAGGTTTTAGTCCGTGCGAGTCGGACATCACCCACTATCTCCCCCGGGAGGGTGGCGTATCCATAAGGGATTTCCCCATGAAAAAAAGGGGAGTAGGGAGAGAAGAGGGGAAAGAAGTGAAAGTGGGAAGGTGGGCCTCCGGCGCTCTTACTGATCTAACGAAACGCAATACTGCAAGCACTGTTACTTCACGTCGTTGTTTTTGAGGGTCGGGTGGTAGTACCCCGGGCGAGCCGACCCATTGATGCTGAAACCAGTAATTACTTCAGCATGGCTCTACCATCTACAAAAATCTTCACCTTTTAGACAGCATAGGTGGTACCAGGTTTGTATAGATTAAGCCACCTCGGTGTTTTCCTCATACCATTTAGCAGAGTGGGCAGAAATTGTCTCTGCAAAGCTTCTACCGACTTTTAGAAAGCTTCTACCGTTTCTTCTACGTAGAAATGTGGAGGCAGAACAAAGCCGATGTTTGTTTCTGGCGGTATACCGTAGACGGCGTGCGTCCGGTCCTACGGGAATGAATTAGAAGGGAATGGGGGTCCTTGACGTACCGACTAATGTAGGTACTCAACGGACACGATCTTTTCGGGTAGAATCTGCACTAGATCGCTAACAAAGTGCCGATCGTCGTATACCACGAATGCGGCGCTGACGAGGACCCCGCACAGCACACTCTGTCTAAGTCTGTGTGAGTCACTTGTTCCGCAACACGTCGCTCAGTTTGTCCCCTATTGTGTCCAAATCTTTATTCCTACATATTTATTATTTATAATACCAAGAATTTGATGTACATCAAATAAAGACATTAAAACAAAAAAAATATATGTGAATTACATATTCAAATTCTTGAACGGAAGGCAATAGCGACTGCATTATGATTTACACGCTTGTTCACATTCTTCTATAGTTTTGAAATTATTATCATTCCCACCACAGCCTCCATATATAAATTCTTCACATTCTTGCGTGTTCCAGTTGTAGGAAAACCTGAAAATATATGAAATACCCGCTTTAAAAATGTAAACCTACAAACTGTGTTTCATTTATATGCAAATGATTGTAGTGATTAAACACGACTTGCGTATTCACATTAAAGTAATGGCTGAAAATATATATAGAAAATATACATGAATTATGTAATCCACTAACTTATTCCCAACTGCGTCGTTGGGTTTTTTTTTTCTTTTTTTTTCGAAATGTCTACGCTATTGACCCAGCAAGGTCTTAACAGCTTCACCGGACTACCAAGGCGAGCGCTTAAGCCACTCAGCCGATTTTATTTTGGCAACCAGCTCAAGGGTCCACGGCACACCTCGGCTTGGCTGCTGCCTGCTGCATGCAAAATCGCGACCTATCTTAACTAACCTAGCTAACTATTCATATATGTATGAGTTGTTGAAACGTATATGTGTACCAAGCATACACGCCTCAACAACGCCTCCATATATTTATTATCGAAAAATTAAGAGTTTTTCAGTTCGATGAGGGAAAAGAGTAAACCCTTACACTTTCATGTGTAAGCGTGCAGGCATGCACGTGTGTGGGAGTAATCGTGTAGTGTTGTAGCAGTGATGTATATATGTGAGTCACCGTATCGCGCAAGCAACGCACTCAAGGGCTCCCTACCGAGGGATCGAACCTAGGCTTGAGCCACTGCCGTGGGAGGCCTAATCGGGTGTGGGAGGCCTAATCGGGTCTTTGGGCATTAAAGATATGAGAAAGAGTTCACCGAATAAAAAAACCTAGAATTATTCTATGGATTGTTCGAAGTGCTAATAAATGTGAAAACTAGACTAATATTATTAATTTCATTTAACAAATTAGGAAACTAAAATAATTTAGACTATAATTGATTAAAGTATTTAAAAAGGTAGACATCACGCGACGCCTAGCGGTTGTGATACGTCGAAATTGTTTTGAATAAGTTATATACATAAAACAACAGATTACGACAGGAATCAGTTATGGCATAATGAAAAGATACAGCTAAAAAAAAAATTAGTTCCATAAAATAATGACTGTTTATTTATTTAACTACATAAATATTCATTTTTATTAAATACAAAATACAAAAATTCAACTAGGCGCTGGTGCGGTGTGTTTGGCAACATTTACCAAAGGGCGATAGGTCGTCGGCGCGTGCCATTGTTGTAGAACAGGTAGGTTAGTAGAACAAGTGGCTTACAAGATAGGGTTGCAAATATTTTTGAATATTTCGTTAATATTGCAATATTCTTGTTTTGCGTCGCCACGCCAACAGTCAGGTTTACCCTCCACCTATAGATGTTTATTCAAAACGAACATACTTTTTTCCATTGTTTTGTGTTTCCCCTTCTGTAGCACTCCTTACTGATTGCCTTTTTTACTATTTCAATATATTACCTCGGGAAGTATCCTTTACAAAGTCCTCCATCGACAGGTTCTTTGCATAGTGATGGGAGATCTGTAGAATCAAGACATAGCTGATTTTAATAAAAACTCAACATTATTAATTTTTATTTAATTATATTTTTATTAATATAAGCAGGTTGGAATCTATACCAGTTTTTACGATGTTTCTAAGGAAGATCAATATTTACATAAAAAATGAAGTCCCTTCTGCTAAACTATTCAATGGACTTTAATACAGTGATTACAACAATAGATAGTGGTAACGCCATCTAGTATACCTCGCAACAACTCCACACATCCCACCCCCTTTCCAGTCGTGCATAATCGGTCGCTGCCATACTTTCTTCTCGCAACGTTTATCGCGCTGAGGTGACCTACATACTTTCGCTTCCCGCGCTCCTTATTCCATTGAGGAAGTAGGAGATAGCATCGCACCGTTAAAGGTGAAACCTTGTAATATTTCGCTTTCCGCACCCGCATGGTGGAGACGATAGTTCCGGATACCAGACTCTGTAGTGATCCTAGTGAAGGTGAAATCGCAGTGTGCTGCTAGAGGTGCTCTGGGCGGCTGTACGTGGTAGTGGAGAAGAATACGCTGCAGGAGAAACCACCAGGTCAGTGCACGACTTCCCGCTTCCTTCCCGTCACTATTTTTCCCTCGCCATAGTGACGACGAATACCCGCCGGTATTCGGTGCTTGCGTCTCCAGATATAGTGATTAAAGAGTAAGGTTTGTATGTATAATACATACATATTATAGTATAGAAAAGCCTAAAAATTAAAATAATTGTAGTGTGATCTCTTGATAAACGTAATTTTGTGCGCTAAAAATTGCACATGCCGGCTAAATCTAAAGAGAAAGATAAAATTAATGTACTACGTAATTGTATATCTTAAAAAGATCGACACAAGAGCTCGTGGTTATATATATTTATTAATACAGTATTGTTAGCACTCTATGTACTATTAATGACTTACTATAGACTATATCGAGGGTGTTACTGAGAAAAAGATTGTGAAAGCGAGAATCAATAAAGTCCTTAGAGCTAGTTTAAAAAGACGACTTCGCGATTTCTGTATGAACAATATTTAAATGATTCAACGGTCGTCAAATAAAACGAAATTATTTATATTGCTGAATAACAGATGGCGCTACAAGCAACTTGTAGCATGCGCACCGCCGAAATGCCTATTGGTGGCTTTCTGCTACCCTGGGGGACCCCGAAGGGTCTTCGAGAACTCAAATGTTTACGTTCAGATCCAGCTAACAACAGTAAAGATATAATGCACGTACCTCGTGATATTCTTTGTATTGCAGCTGGCCGCTGAGCTTCCACGGATGTGTCTTTATGTTAGATTTTGATGATATTTACGATGCTGTTGATTGATTTGATTGTTGTTCTGATATTTTGCTGATTGATATATGAATCCCGATTTTTCGATTAGAAACAACAGCCACACTGCTTGACACCTTTTTTTTCTTTTGTTTTATTTGTTGACGTTCCCGTGCATGACGACCAAAAAGTTGGCGTCTCGATACAGTTTTAACTAAATCTGAACGTCAACCGTAGACTTGTACAAAAGAGGTTCTATTGTATTCGTGGTAACGATACATACCGCCCACCAAAATACCCATGGTATTTTCCAAAGAAAATTGAAGAATATGAAGAAATAAATGGATTCTTAACTAAGTAAACGAAAACGAATGATACGACTAAAAGTGGACAAAAGATACTAGTTAGTTTTTTCGGTATGACGATAACTACGATGAATGGGTTCGATGAATTTGAACGTGAATGAATAATCACTGAGTAAAAGAGTGCGGTATCGTTGATCGAATCCTAAAACCGCGCCTGATATTCGACCGCCCACCCTGAGGACACCCTGTTCGTCCAAGAACGAATTAAGCTTTCGAAATTGCTTTGATAAAGGTTGAATCGTTTTAAGCTGTTGAATTTCGCTAGCTAATGATGAACCTTGGACGAACTTTACGATTAGTAGCAGTGAATCAGAATTGACAAAATCTATTTGAATTGTACCTCCCTGGCGTGCTCGAGGATTTATAATGTATTGAATGAAACGTTTAACGTGTAATATGATTAGAGTACTTTTTACATGTGAGAAGAACTGTTTTATTAGATGATCGAGACATAAATGGTGTCTATTCACATCACGAATAAGTAAAGCAACCGATCTACCTTCCTCAATGGACACTATATTATCTTCATTGCTATTTGGTAAAGGAAATTCTTTCGATAACGTCCAACGCTCAGGTTTTGATAACCAGAAAGACTGCCACAACGTATATTGAAGATGGTAATATGGAAGTTTCCCATGAGAATAAACACTAGCAAGATTATCACCTGAGGCCACATGAAATACAATGTCACAATGATTCTGTAGAAAACGATTCTTGAGTGTGACTGAGACGGTTAACTACACAAGCAATCCAAAGTGACGATTGAGAATATATCCAAGATAGAATGACTGTAGAATCAGACCACATATGAACAGTGTGAATGGGTGACATATCTGGGTAAACCTTTTTCGTGAGTTCTGTAAGTGGAACAGCTGCACACAGTTCTGATGGAAGTAATGACATTTTCTTGATGGGTGTTAGGCGATACATGGCGCATAAAAATCGCATTTGTGTGTAATTGTCATAATCATTCATGAACTGTAGGCATTGGTTGAGTAAACAAGGATCACGTGAAAAACGATGTTCGGTAGCGTGGAATCGTTTTAGTGCAATTGCACGAGATTCTTCGATGATAGGTCCCACGTTGGCCGTAAATGATGAGCGAACCTTCTGTTTACCTGATGAATCGCGAGTATGATTTGTTATAGATTTTGATTCATACAAGGCTCCATCAAAACTTGGAAGAAATGCCTTTGGGAGAGTGTCAACTTCTCGGAAACTTTGAACTACTGAATGAATTTCATTATCCATGTCTAACGACGCGTGTACTGGTGTATTAGAAGCTAGGTGAGTTTTGCCTAATAGAAGCCAACCGAAGACCGATTTAAAAGCAGTAGGCTGATTGATATTCCCCTTAATACAATCATTTAGAAGCGATTCAGCGAAGATGTCTGCGGCGAACAAAATATCGATGGACCCCGGGATATCAGATCCAGGGTCTGCTAAATGCAAAGAATTTATGTGTGACCACCCCGATGTATTTAATTTTGCTATCGGATGATCACCAGTTATTTATGATATAACGTGGAAGTTTAGATTAAAAAGAACTTTGCTGTTTGTACCTACGGCACAAGTAACATTACCAATGATAGGAGCCACTGCGCCCCCGATTCCGCTGACATTGATATCAGCTGGAGCCGAATATAAATTCAAACGCTTAATCGCAGATTCCGTAATAAAGTTACTTTGACTTCCAGTATCAAACAAAGCACGGAATGATCGCATCGCACCTGAAGCATCTCGTACTTGCACGATTGCAGTTGCCAACAATACAGTGGTGTGTGAAGGTAAACTTGTCAGCAAGGAAGACACGCTTTGTTTCGTTTCGCTAACTAAGTCGCGATGGAGTAATGTATGATGCCTCCGTTTGCACGTGCGGCATGAAAAAATAGATTTGCAGTCTTTTAGTTGGTGAGAAGATTTCAAACAATTAAAGCACCAGTTTTTCTCTGTAGCAATTTTCATTCGTTCATCCAACGATTTTTGTAAAAATTGAGAGCATGCTGAAATTGAATGAAAATCTTTGCAGAAAGAACATTTGCTAGTATACGGAATGGTGATATGGCTGCTTTCGGTTTTCTTATCGGTACTAGCGGGAGTCGCAGCAACAAGCGCATGGAATGAGGTACGACGTTTGCATTGCAGTTGGTCAGTCGCAATATTTTGATGAAGCTTAATTTGTTTAACTGTATCGATGAAGTGCGTGTCACGCAGTAAAGCCTCGCACTTTGATGATAAGAACGATTTTAATTGTTGATACGTGGGTAGTTCAATGTCCACATACTTTTCCTCAAAATCGCGACGATACTTAGGATCAAGTTTCGATAAAATATGATATACTAGAATAAAGTCCCATTGGTGTATTGGTAAATTAACAGTTTTTAAGATGCTCAAATTTTCGTCGAATAGATCAAGTGATTTTCGAAAACTACGAGCATCATTGATGTTAAATTTAATGTTTAGAATGTCCCGCCAACATGTAAACGCTAGATCCCGTTTATTTTGATAACGCGCAATGAGAGCATTATATGCATCGCGATAATGTTCATGAGTCATTGGGAAGGGTTTGACTACGGTCAACGCGTCACCACTGAGAGATGACATGAGGTAGTGAAACCTCTCCGTATCAGTAAGAGACGATGAGTTGTGAATTAACGCATTGAAAGTATCAAAGTATGCCGGCCACTTTTTGATGTCACCATTAAAAGTCGGTAGTACGATCTTTGGCAACCGGATGTTAACTGCAGTTGAACTTCCATGAGAATTTTTCGATTCATCCCTAGACAGGTTACGATTGATCGCCATCACTTTATAGTACATCTCATCGAAACGTTCGTGAATGTCATTATCCTCGTGTTCTGGATCGTTCAGAATTTCTAGAATGGTGAAATGAGCATCCTCAAAACTCTCCGCATTTTGCTTGACCTGTTCGTGATACGATAGAAATAAATCGCGCTGACTTGGATCATCTACCGCTAAAACATCTACTTCTAAAGTTTTAGTTAAACGATTAAAGGCGATAGTTCGTTTTCTACGCAAAGATGGATCCGTTCAGTATACTCGCTATCGACAAACTTTGATTTAGATTTCTTTAAAGTACCCGACTTACGATTAGAATATTTAGTTGAGAAAGACATCGTGAAAATAAATATGTACTACAGTAGAAAATGATAATTAAGATAATTAGTAATACAGTATAATTATTAAAATCTGTATTGTTATTGTACTCTTATGTACACTAAATTCGCTATGTTAACGCCTTAAGTTTAAAACAATAAATTACGGTGGTACGAGCACTATGATAAAATGTACTATGGTAGGGGCGAAAAGATTTGTAAATACTATGTCACGTAGGCACTGTACAAACTATCACACAAGTTGAGTGAATGTAGTATAAAAGAAAAACGATGTTTTTGATACCTGCGTGGTAGCCTGTATATGTCAACTGTCACAATTTATTCAAAATGCAACGCTTGAATTTAAGAGGCGAAAAGACGAAAAATGAAAGACATACGTAAATTGATATGATTTTTTTTTAAAGATTAAATTAAACGATGGATGTGTATGATGATATATATCAAGAAGGAATAATGAAATTACTGTGAACCGAATATAATTATGCACCGATATTGAATATTAAAATGATTGCATAATTTGATTTCACAATAATTTTAGAATGAAAATGCAGAAGAAATAGATATTTAGATATACAGAATAATAAACTAATAACCAGAAATCTCAGATATTAAGTTGTTTATTGGGTAATACCATGCGTAAATTAACGTTATATGGAAGTTCCCGGGTTTCGGCACCAAAATGATGTAGCATGCGCACCGCCGAAATGCCTATTGGTGACTTTCTGCTACCCTGGGGGACCCCGAAGCGTCTTCGAGAACTCAAATGTTTACGTTCAGATCCAGCTAACAACAGTAAAGATATAATGCACGTACCTCGTGATATTCTTTCTGTTGCAGCTGGCCGCTGAGCTTCCACGGATGTGTCTCTATGTTAGATTTTGATGATATTTACGATGCTGATGATTGATTTGATTGTTGTTCCGATATTTTGCTGATTGATATATGAATCCCGATTTTTCGATTAGAAACAACAACCACACTGCTTGACACCTTTTTTTTCTTTTGTTTTATTTGTTGACGTTCCCGTGCATGACGACCAAAAAGTTGGCGTCTCGATACAGTTTTAACTAGATCTGAACGTCAACCGTAGACTTGAACAAAAGAGGTTCTATTGTATTCGTGGTAACGATACACAACTCATCGAAATTTCTTCCACCCATGCGTAAATCATACTCTAAATCAACTAGCTATGTGTTTAAGTGACTCCCTGAATTGTTTTGTTGACAATTGGAAATGGTGGTATTCGCTCTAACCTTATTCTAGTTTTTTCAAGATTTTTCGAGTTTGGAAATACAATTGGAACCGATTTCATGCAGAGGAAATTACGTGGGTCAGCTAGCCACGCTAGTAGGTAGTAGAGCCACGCTGAAGCTATTACTGGCTTCAGCATGAATGGATTGGCTCGTTCGGGGTAGTATCTCCCTCTCACAGAAACACCGACGTGAAATAACAGTGCTCGTATTGTTGCGTTACGTTCGGTCACTGAGAGCGTGGAGACCTACTTCTCCTCACCTTCCCACTCTCCTCTTCCCTTCTTCCCCCCCTTTTTTGTTAACGTGGGGAGATCTCTTACGGATACCTTCCCTCTCGGGGGAGAGAGTGGGTTATGTCCGACTCGCACGGACTAAAACCCCACCATGTACCGTCCGCAGCATGTTAGGGGCGGTCAGGAACCGAACCGGCTCTCTCCTGAGAAACCGCCTCTGCGGCAGCCTGCAAAGTTGGTCGCCAGGCGTCGTCCTACTATAGAGAGGCAACTGGGTACACAACCAGTCGCCTCCCCTCGTCAGTGGCTCCCCCCTTCCCTAACACAGGCTGGCAACGCACCTGCGACACTCCCCTAGTGTTGCAAGTGTTTATAAACGGTAGTGATCATTTAACATCAGGTGAGCCACCAGTTCGTTTCATCCTATGATATTAATTAATCTTATATAAAGTAAAAATAAATAAAAGTATTACCCTCATTGCCACAAATAATAGGAACAGCAACGAAAATAACGAATAAAATTACAAACTTCAACATTCCTGATGTTAGCTTTGAACCTTGTTACAAGAAAATATTTCAGTTAACATCAGCTCTTGACTATATAGGCTTTCTTAATAAAAAAAAAAATAGTTAATTAATATGCCATATAAACAATAAATGTCATTAATTGTAAACAAAGTAATTCAAAAACATAGATTTAAAACACCTGTTCGTATATAATTACTGTGAATATGAAATGTACGAGACTGTTTGAATGTTCGTTTACCTGAGTTACTATTGTATAGGTTATCTTTTCGCCGTAATCTTTACCTTTTTTTTATAACGTGGGTAAATCCCTTATGGATACCCACCCTCCCGGAGGAGAGGGTGAGTTATGTCCGACTCGCATGGACTAAAACCCCACGGTGTTCCGACAGACCGTGTTGTTGGGGCGGCAAGGGATCGAACAAGCTATCCAACCGTGTAGAGCCACCCCAACGGTCCACCCGTCAGATGATAGCCGCCGGGCTCCTACCTATAAAGTAGCAGACTGAATACACACCAGCTGCCTCCCGTCGTCCGCCGGGTACCTGTGCAATGAAGGGATGAGCCCCCCGGCTGCATCCCCTCAGGTCCGGCTACAGTGACGGAAAGAGCTGGGCAAAGCACCGCCTCCTCCCGCCTGTCCTCCGTTGGCGGAGAGGACCACTTAGAGGGTCTGCCTCGCGGGCCCTCTCCACCGCCTCCTTTTACGAGATGACCTCCTGGCAAAAGGAGGCCATTGCTCGCCACGCCTGTTCGCTGCCGAGCATGGCGGAGACCACACTAGGCAGTGACAAATTCCCCCCTACCGCCGCCGCCAGAATGCGGCGCTGTCTCTCCCACGCAACACACTCAGAAAGCGTGTGCAGCGCGGTGTCTTCTTCAGCAATCTTTACCTAAAGCTTCTTTGTCTAAGACAGTATACGCTAAGTCTAGTAATCTTGAAAATATTAATATTTCTATATAACATTTCACTGTGCCCATTAAAATAACTTTGTGTGTGAGCATACACGCTTTATAAAACTATAGCACATTGTCTGTTTTTTTTTAAACAAATCACAGTGCATTGTTATAATGAAATTCATTTTTTTTAACTTGGATCTATTTTTTTTTCAAATTATTTTTCGATAATTCGATAACTTTTTCTTAAATACTCTCAAACATACATGAAAAATTTTGGAGTGGAGAAATGAAAATTATTGGTGTTCCGAATTTTTTGACAGTTTATCTTATGGATGACTTTGTTGAGTCAATAATTGTTGGTAGTTTAAGCGAATATCTCAGAAAACGGGCATAGATGTAGCTATTTTGGAGTTATGCACTTGCATACATTTGGTAATTGTTATACAGGAGAGAGGAGAGAAGAGAAAGAGGAGAGAGGAGATGGACGACGTGGTTGGTATCTAGCGCTCTCATTGACCGAATGAAACGCAACAGTGCAAGCAATGTTATTTCACGTCGGTTTTCAGTAAGAGAGTGGTACTACTCCGGACGAGCTGACCCACTTCAGAGTGGCTCTACCACCTACTAAAATTAACGCGAACCCAGTCGCGGACAAAAGCTAGTAATAAGAATAATGTATACACCGGCCTCATTTCAAATATTTCAATGTCACTTATATACATTATAATAACATGTTTACAATAACATGAAGCGTCCTATTTTATGGCAATTATTGGATTTTTAAACATGAATAAGAAACTAGCTGTGCCCGTGACTCCGTCCGCGTCCGCGTGATTATAAAATCATCAGAATGTATTAAGTCAAACTTTTCTCTGGTACTTAGGTTACGTCGTCAATAAAATTACAATATTTTTTTCCAGACTTATGCCGGGTTTCCGAGGTACTATAAGATAAACTGTCAATGCGTTTCTGATGCCGCTTTTCACATAATAGCATTGTGCAGCGCACAGTGCACGAATATCGGTGGCGCTGAGAGCGTCCACCCATAATGATGCCCTGTAGGTGGCCATGGACCAAACGGCCCCATGTAGAGGCGGCAGCAGACGGCACCCAGCCCTTCCGTGTTGGAGGAGCAGGAGCTATCGCCTTGATTATGCGCGGTTCGAGCCTCTTCAATTGGGGCAAGAACCGCCAGCGTCCGTCTAGTTTGAAGCCCAGATACTTTATCTGGGTTTCCACTCTGACACAGGCGCCCTCCACATAGATATGAACGCCCCCAGAGACGGACCTCGCCGAGGCGCATGGAACATTAGGGCCCCGTTCTTATCAAGGGCCACCTCAAGGCCTAGTCTGCGCCCGACCACGAGAGTGACAGCTTCCATGGCCAGGCACAACAGACTATTAATTACCCTCCCTCGGGCTACGACTAGGGTGTCATCCGCATAGCAGATGAGGCGCGCTCCAGAAGAATACAAGCAACAATGCAAGCACTGTTACTTCACGTCAGTTTCCTGGTCCTACCCCAGGCGAATCGACTCATTCATGCTGAAATCAGTTATAGCTTCAACGTGGCTTTACCACCTACAAAAGTTGCAATATCAATCCCTGAAAATAATGTCAACAAGACTGTGCCATTCGTCCAGAAGGTTCCTCGCACACGATGTCTGCACCAAGACTGTAAATACGGTTATGTACTGAACACCAGGATTAATTCAAGATACATTCTGTATTTATATTGATATACTTATATAAAAACAAGATGCACAATCTCGAATAAAAGTAACGCTCAAAATCGTTCCCAAAAACTTACCCATATATACCTAAGAGTTTATAGTTATGCTATAAATTTATGTTTTTGCCGTTTCAACCTTACGCGAATTATTTAAAGTAGTTTTTACAAAGCAGTGTACAAAAAGTCCAAAGACGCAAGTGACGAGAGACTATTTGATATGAAAGTTTCACTTTTGTAGCTTTCTATGATATCTTGCAGTTGTTCGCGGTGTCCACCTCTTTCTTTTTTCGACAAGTTGTAAAGAAACCGATCCGCACGTGCGCATACAAGCGATCTCCGTGAAGTACTGCCAAAATGAGCGATCGCCATCCACACGCGACCATAAAACTATGCAAACGCAATCGAAAACGATTTATCTAATAGAAACTGCAACTGCCATCGATGAACGAGAATCTATAACGATATTTCATACACATGATCGATAAATTTGCGCAAATCGGTTTGCACAGATAAATCGCTACGATATATTGTTACGTGTGTAGCCGGCTTTATATGCATAAGAGAACTGATTACGACAGGAATCACTTATGGCATAATGAAAAGATAAACCTAAAAAAATTACAAATTAGTTCCATAAAACAATTACTGTTTATTTCTTTTATTATATAAATATTCATTTTTATTAAATACAAAAATTAAAAAAGGCGCTGGCGCGAGGTATTTTGGCGGCATTTATCAAAGGGTCGTGAGTGCATGACACGTAACACTAGAAGAACAAGTGGCCTACAAAATATAATGTTTTTGAGTATTTAATTAATAGTGTAATTATGTTTATTGTTTGTGTTTGTTAATTATGTTTGTGTTTTGCATCGCCACGCCAACAATCAGGTTTACCCTCCGCATATAAATGTTTCATATAAAAACGAATACAATTTTTCCATTGTTCTGAGTTTCCTCTTCTGTTAGCACTCCTTATGACTATCTCTTTTTTACTAATAGGTCTTACCTATGAAATTGCCGTTCTACAGTACTGGCCATTTCAAATCAAAATAATTTTTGTTTGGCTAAGAATTCTAATTTCAAATTAATTTTATTTTAAAAACATGGAATTCTTTTCCGAAATTATGGCAACCTAATAACAAAATAAAGTAATTATGGAATATAAGTACCGTCGTGGCAACAACGCGGCACAAGCGGCACGCCACATCAACGACGTTTACGGAGCTAACACTACAAACCAACGCACCACCTGTTATTGGTTTGCTCGCTTTCGTTCTGGGAACAGGATAAATGAACCTCGCGGTCGTCCGAAGCCTTTGCTCGACAATAACGAATTAAAGGCGATTGTGGAAGCTAAGCTGTGTACGGCTGAAATAGCAGCAGCTTTCGACGTTAGCGTCAAAAAAATATTGGTCCGTTTGCGTCAAATTGGCAAGGTAAAATAGCTTAACATTTGTTACCCCATTTGGGTGTCCCACGATCTCAATGATGGCCAGCGCGAAGTACGTGTCGAGACGTGCCTTGCCTCAACAGACACACAAATGAAGGAGTTTTGAACCGCGAACCTGCGATGAAAAATGGATTCTGTTTGATAACCACAAGCGCTCAGCAAGTTGGTTGGATCAGGATTTAGCACCTAAACAATGCCCCTGTTCAAAAACTTACCCCTAGAAAAGTGGTGGTCACTGTTTGGTGGTCTGGCGCCGATGTGATTCATCACAGCTTCTTACCAAACGGGGTGACCATTACTGCAGATGTGTACTGTGAAAAACTGATACGAGACAGATAAAATAAATGTACGAAATTGAATATCTTAAAAGAATCGATAAAAGTATCCGTGTTTATATTCGTTTTCGAATGCGTATTCGTATTGGTATTGGTTTTCGTTTTCGTATTCGTATTCGCTTTCGTTTTCGTTTTCAGGTAGTATTGCCGCTTCATCTAATAAAAGTTAGTTGCCACTTGAAGTTGAATCTTGTAGTATTCATTCGTCTCCCTAAGCCAACCGTATATCGTTTTCATATTTGTTTTCGTTTTCGTTTTCGTTTTCGTTTTAGTCTTAGTCCTGGTCCTGGTCCTAGTCCTAGTCATAGTCCTAGTCCTAGTCCTAGTCCTAGTCCTGGTCCTAGTCCTGGTCCTGGTCCTGGTCCTGGTCCTGGTCCTGGTCCTGGTCCTGGTCCTGGTCCTGGTCCTGGTCCTGGTCCTGGTCCTGGTCCTGGTCCTGGTCCTGGTTTCTGGTCCTGGTCCTGGTCCTGGTCTTGGTCCTGGCCCTGGTCTTAGTCTTGGTGAGTCCGAGTTTCAGTTTCAGTTTTATTTCGTTTTCGTATTTGTATTTGTTTTGTATTCGTATATTTGTTCGTTTATTTTCGTATACTAAAAAATATTTTTTCACAAAAAAAAACATTAACAAAACATCTCTTCTGCTGGCTTCACTCAGATTCGAACTGGGAATACACAGATTTCCGAAGCAACTGAGCTATTTTCGTTCTGACAGCGGCGGCGAAATTTACCTTTATATTCTAGCTATATTTTTTAATTTGTCTGAAAACTCAGTTAAAAAAGTTTTCAATGAATCAATTTATCGTCCCCGAAACTACCTACATACTAAGTTTCACGGAAATAAATGACGCCGTTTCCGAGATCCTGAATATACACAAATATAAAAATATACCAGAATTGCTCGTTTAATAAGATATTTTCGACACACACACACACACACAGTAACCATTTTTATCTTTTTCCAAAAATAATTATGTGTTACTTACCAACCTATTTTATACAATACAGTATTATTCCTTATGCAATTACGTTGTACATGTCATGTAGATCAAAACTGCCCTTGACAGTATTACATTAAAATGGGTTTCTACATTGTACTCGTGCGAAGCTGAGGCGAGTCGCTAGTAATATTTTATAGTATAAACAATCCACAATGTACCCTACAAATAAATTGATTGTAATACGACAATTCTGCCATCGTAATTCGTATGTTAGTGTATTGTTACAATTTGTGTGCAAACTTGTTTTTGTTACAAATAAGCAACGAATGAATAATGGGAGAATCAAAGACAATAATCATGTAAACATTGTTCGTTTGGAATTTTGTCGCATTGATTGGATTATCAAACCAACCTTCCAGAGATTCCAGTCCACACTTGGTTGACAATTCGAAACGGTGGGTGTCACTGTAACCGGATTCTATTTAACATTTTTCGAGCTTGGAAATACCATTGGAACACGTAGGTAACCGATATCACGCAGACGAAATTACACGGGTCACCTAGTAAATCTTATATGTAACTTAAATAAATATTAGTCTTTACTTAAGCTTATTAGTCTAAGGCGGGTTTTTTTTTCGCATGGGAATCCTCTTGTGCTGCATCTAGTTGCGCAGCAGATTTCTACTGACTAAGAATTTTGCACTATTTAGCCGGGTCGGGAGGAATGGCCTCTGCGTGAAATAAGGCTAGTATTCTTCAAGTTATTTCTATATAACATTACTTCCATTAAAAATCCATAAAAAAAACTCTATAAATAGAATAAATCAATCGCCGAATGTATGGAAACGTTTGTTTAGAACGAATATACGCACCTATTTGGCTAATTATTTTTTCGTCGTGTGTACTGGCGATTGGTGTAAGGGGTGTTTGGGTGTAAGGAGTGTCGAATAACATATTAAGACTTGAGACACCCAAGCCAACCTCACCTGCACGTGGTGCACCCTGCTGATCAACGAACGAGGCAATAGCGATAGCGGGGTGGTAGGGTTTTACAGCTCGACTGAGTCGCAACAACCATGTATATGGAAAAAGCCCGTCATAGTAACTCGCTTCTGTGCGTCGCGTTTCGGGATCAGCCTATGCATATCTAGTACCGGGTGACTTTCGTCATTATGGCCGGCATGACAGCGGCGACCGGCGATGAATAATCTGTCTCTCAGTGGTTGCCGATGTTTTGGAATGTACTATGCTTAACATCAGGAATAGTACAGTCACTTAAAAAAAAAAAACATAAGATTCAAAATGTTTTGTCGGCCACTTGTTATACTAGTATTACACGGTACACGCCGACGGCCTAACGGCCATTAATAACTGCCGCCAAACAAACCGCGCCTGCGCCTAGTTGAATTTTTGTATTTAATAAAAATAAATACTTTTGTAATAAAATAAATAAATAGTCATTATTTTATGGAACAAATTTATAATGCTTTATCTTTTCATTATACCATATCTGATTCCTGTCGTAAACTGTTATTTTATGCATTATACAAAAAATTTCGATGCTTCACATCTGCCAGGCGCCCCGTGACGGCTGACTTTTTTTAAGAGCGTTCCTTTTTAACCGATGAAAACAACGATGGAGGTTCTCAATTCGTCGCGTATATATATTTTTTAAGGGTATGAAAATCGAGAATGATTGATTATTTACGCACTGATTTTATCTATGACCGCGCATAACTTTAGACAGAATAGTCCGAATTAAATTATTATCCTTTGATTTGAAAGACTATAACCCAGAAGTTGGTCCCATATACATGTAAACATGAAAAATGCAACCCCAAGGGTAGGAAAACAGGGCATGATTTATAATTCAGCTTCTGAGTTGTGTATTACAAATAAATTAAGCATGTAGTAATTAGTAAGATCATAGCCACAAAAAAATATAAAATAATAGCTTTTTAACAAAAAATTAAACTGGCGAAGAAACTGAAAAGCAAAAAATAATAAACCTTTTACTTTATTCATCTTAATAACTAAGTTCTTAAACTAATGTAAGTATACCTAAGAAATTTTGAGTCGGCGCTAAATAATCAATGAACAAAAATCACTAGATTACTTAAATTCACACAAATAACCAAATCAAATTAAAAATGCAATGTGAAATCTCCAACGGAACGTGTGTGCCCGTTCGGGTTGCTTCGTAAGCGCTCGGAATGCAAGGGGTGTTGTGTCACGCTGCGCCGCCGCCGCGCATCACGCTTTACGTAATCAATTAATTTGCTTGTTTGGCGCCGACTTAAAATTACTTAGGTAAACTTATATTAGTTTAAGAACTTAGTTATTAAGATGAATAAAGTAAAAGGTTTATTATTTTTTGGTTTTCAGTTTTTACGGCGGTTTAATTTTTTGTCAAAATTTTTTATTCTTCTTATGCGACGTGCGGGGCTTGTCGCCGCGCTGGCGGTGTGCGGACTTCGTGCGTTGCGCGCCGACTTGGCTGGTACAGCCTGATACCGTTAGACGGATCACTGTTCTAAACGTCATACACGATGACGCGACAAGGTGGTTGTAGTCCAGTAAAGTTGTTAAGACCTTGCTAAGTCAATAGCATAGTCAGTTCGAGAAAAAAAAAATAGCGACGTGGTGGCGATTATATTAACCGGCGCCACACTTAAGTACTTTTTTCCCTATTTCAAAATATGATATATTATTTTTTTCAAAAAGTGTTGGATACCCTACATATGTGCTTCTCAGTAGTTCATATACGTATGACTAGTTTACCATAGCTTAGCGAAATTCAACAGTTTTTTAATTTATTAGCGTCCTTGAGCTCGCTGCTATACGGCTGGCTAGGCGACCTGAGCGCTCGCTGAAAAAACAGGTGAAGCTGTGATAGTCCCTCAGGTCGACAGCGTATAATTCGAAAAAAAAAGAGGTTTGCATTACAGATATAATAAAGACAAACTCTATATCAAATGTCATAAAGCTGAAGAGTTTGTTTCCTTGAACGCGGTAAGCTCAAAAACTACTGGTCCGATTTGAAAAATACTTTCAGTGTTAGATAGCTTATTTATCGAGCAAGGCTATCACGTTCAGAATGTTTCAAAATAGCTTTATATTCCTTTTGAGAGCTTCCACTGCGTGTTAGCATTAACCCAAAGTGTTCCAAGGGGACAAAAAAATTAACAAACCTGATTTATAGTATAATTCTCCATTTATTTATTTTAGTTTCAACAATACCAAGAATATGATTTACATCAAATAAAAACATTAAAATAAAAAAGTATTACGTCATCTGCATATTGGAATTCTTGAACGGAAGGCAGTAAATACTGCATTATGATTTGCACGCTTGTTCACATTCTTCCATAGTCTTGAATCTATTATCGTTACCACCACAGCCTCCGTATATAAATTCTTCACATTCTTGCGTGTCCGTATTGTAGAAAAACCTGAAAATATATTAAATACCCGCATTAAAAATCACTACATATAAACCAAAGTCCTTTGTCACGTCTGTCTGTTTATTCGCGATAAACTCAAAAACTACTTAACAGGTTTTCAT